>JARYHS010013093.1:0-12292 GCA_031002005.1 Vandiemenella viatica | reverse complement strand
CCCAGGCGTCGCTTAAGGGCACATAAGTCTGTTAAAAATCCACTGGATAGTGACCGTCGTTTCTGGTACATTACCATAGTATCATCGCCGTGATGGTGAGCGACAAACACAATGCCACTGCAGCAATGGAAGCTAAATAAGCGGCTACGACCGCGTTATTAGCATAACTTCCACATAATGGCAAGCATGCCACTCGACATCTCGCTTTTCCAAAGCAAGAAATGATCAACCACAATGATCATCAGAAAGCGTGCCGGCTAGCACGTCTGTTCACCAGCTCGTCTTGGACCCAAGTCACGTCCGTTCATCAGCTCGTCTTGGACAGAAGTGTTCTCAAAAATGGCTCCTTCCTCTTCCTCGGCTCGTTGCTCGCCACATGTAAAAGAACTCCACGGAATTAGTATTGTAGCCCCCAATAAATGTTCAGGATTGGCTAGCTACACATTTCCGTCGTCACGTGTTTAATATCACGCGTCGCATTCGCTGACTCCTTCGCGCGTTTCCTACTTGGCCTTCGGGATAGCGGCAAGGTGGGGTAGTTCGTTGACCGAATTCCAACGGGACTCAAGCCGGGCTGGCCCGGCGTCACCTTGTCGCCTCGCCTGCTCCATTGTTCCGCCCTCAACGGTCGAAATGGCAGTCTCTAGCCTTCAATATTTAAGCGTTCTGAGCCATGCGTTTACAGAAAAATTAATTTATAATAAACTATACCTTCGGCCGCCCTGGTTTAAACATACATTTAACCTATCCAGACAACCCTCATTATTTACAATTAATTTACACGTTCCAAGATTAAATAATTAATAAACTTGAATATAATAAAAAGGAAAAAAAAGAAATATGAATATAATTAATAATGATTTGATTATATTCATTGTGGGTGACGCTGTCACACCACAATGTTTAAATGTCTTTACAGTCAATGACCTGTGTGGAGAGGAAATTGCACTCAAATTTAGAAGTGACTTTGAACTTCAATAACTCGACTAAAAGTAAGCATTGTGTCGCCGTCTTGGATTCAATTTGAAATAGAACTGATGGACATTTGTAATAGTATCACTCCAACTTTCGGGAAAATGGAACAAAGTTAATTATAGACTCGTGTAACTTATGTTCTGTATGTTAGGTGTATTTTTGTTTGTGAATTGTGTAGTTCATGAGGCGGAGATTAAGGACCGTCCTAGCATTCACCTTGATGATGCCATAAAACCGTCTAAAAACTGCAATGACGACGGAAGGTACGTGGGGGCCAGAACTTGAACTTAGCCCCAATCCTGTGTGTTGGTGCCACAATTGCGAATCTTTATCATTATTTTTATTTAATTTTTTCATTTAATTTAATTTCAATTTGCTATCAACGACTTAAATTTTCACAAAAATAGCTGCACAATTGTCTGACAGTGCGTAAACTGAAAATTTATGTCTACGAGGCCAAGATAAAATATTATAATTCTTCATGTGAAACGTAGCATACACTGTCTCCTGATATGCCTACAGCCCCAGTACTTCATACTTGTTTAATCGTCGATAGTACAATACGATGTTGTTGTATCCCTTCTAGTTTTTTTCATTTGTGGTTCTAATATTTCCATTTCATCAAGGCTCACTCAATAAGTATACTATAAAACGTTTCATAAAAATGTTCTTCAGAGATCAGGAAACTAGACATTCGACGAGTGTACCAACCGCTTTGGTACTAATCCCAATTCTGTGTCAGGTCGATAATTTTTCACGTCACCCCTGTGCTCTGCGGTCGCGATAACGTAATCACTGAGTACGTCATCATGCCAGGAGCAAGGTGTGCGACAGAGCCTCTGGTGCTGTCAGCTGACCATCTCCCAGAGCCGGAAGTGCGCGGGTGCCAGCGAGTCTGGAGCGGCGATACATATTTCATGAAGCGGCCTGCGGCGGTGCGCCTAATATTGATCTAAGAATTATGCTGATGGCGGCAGACCGCAGCCGTCTAGCTGCCGCGGGGCTTCTGCTGTGCTCTTCCGGGGTCTGGGACACTTAAACGCCACGGGAACACCACACCGTTGCCTTAGGACACTTCAATCCTGCTCACTAGCAGCAACTAACTGCTTTGTCAGTTAAATCAAGTCTGTGTACAGTGTACACCATTACTTTTGATAATCAGATTCTCTCTTAGAGTTATCATCTATAGGATGGATCTAAGTAACTTCTTTGCTGTCAACATCGTTTTACGCCAGCCGGCAAATGGGCGTCGTGGCTCTATACGCGGTCCGCTACGTCGTGCCGGGCACACTATATTAGTTGTGTGCTTCTGAATTCTCGCAAGCGGTTACCTGATGAAGGCATTTAAAAACGTTGCTTTTTAAGACACAATTCGGTTGCACGCTGTATTGCATTTACACTCTGGAAATGTCTCCATTCACACACAGCACTTCTTTGGTTAAATTTCTCTCACCTGTTGCGAGCAAATAACAGTAATAAAAATTTATTTCCGTCCCACAAATTCATTATTCAAGCCGAATTCAACATTTCATTGCAATAAAATTCTGCGGTAGGTACCTATTTCTTTGTCTACCTTCAAAATAGAATCGAGTGGCAGGAGATGGGAGACCTCCCCTCATACATAATTCTGAGTTTTAATTATTCTCCGAAGACATTACTTTTGACGTGGGACTTTTTAATTCTTTCTCAGCAGTAAAATTATGTTTCCTCCTGCTTGTGTTTGAAGCGTAACTGTTATTGTTCTTGAACCATTTTTTACGAGGATGTGCCGTCTGCCGGTTTGGTCGGTCCTTTTCCTTCTGAGCCACCACTCATTAACAAAGAGACCATAAGATCCTGTAGCGTCACTCCGCTATTTTCAGTTCGGGTCCCACCGTGAACGCTCAGGGATTCGGCAGCCGTTGAGACGAAATTCATTGTTCCCCAGAGTCTGATGCCGACTTTAATTGGGCCCCAGGACGGATCGCTTAAAGCAGAAATATTAATTAACCAACAGGAAGAGGCTTCGGTTCGAGGCAACGTCTTTCACGGTCGGAGATTCTTTCCGCTAGTCAGCGTTTTCGTACAATCGTGGGGTGTTTAACGCGTACTGCCGCCTGACGAATTCTGAATCAGTTGGCCTCGGGCGCAGGTCATACCTTAGGCCTACAGTACTGGCATTCCTGATTACCGCTTTATGGCGATTCTCTGTAACCTTCTAGGCAAATGTTGGGACGATCTCAAATATCTGCCTAAAAATTGTACAATACAGAATCTACATTAGAATACGCTATCAACAGAAAGAAGGCTGCATGGACGCTCCCTCATAAGAACGTAAGTAACATCTAAGCAGAATTTGCTAACCACGAAAGTATGTGGTTAACCCATTCCTCCAGAGAGACTAAGAAATTTTTTTGTACACACGATGAATTTAGATAAATTACACGTTCTATTACAAATTAAATCAATGATTTTGCTTCAATTGAAAGTTTTTCTTTTTATCTACAGTCTAAACACTAATCTGCTGATTGTGTAGAATTACATATTTTTGAAAACTTTTTTCTGTACAGAACTGAAAAAATTTTCTGTTTTTTTTTTTTTATTCGAGTTGAAGATATGCAATGAATTTCTTCACCGTCAATGATATGTGTAAGATTCCTTCATATTTAATCTAGAGAGAAATTAGTAGATTACAGGCGGAAGAGGTATCTGAGCGGGATGGAGAACGCTACAAGAAACAATAAAATCACAAATGCAAACATCAGGGAGAGCTTAAAACTCGGAGCATTGCAAGAGACGTTAACAAAGAAAAGACTGTAGTAGTTCGGGCATGTCGTGGGCATGGAGGTAGGTGTGGTCGATGGGTAGAAGGCCGAAGTTAGGACTAAATAGTGGGAAGGAAAGACGACCAACTGGAAGATAAGGGACAAAAATGAATGAACAAATCGAAGAAAGGTGTAGAGACAAAGAGAATTGTTTTGTGACAAGTAGTGGAGGTAAATTCTTGGAACAACCATCAGACACGGTAGAGTATGTGCTGGACGATACGTTTAAGTGGAAATATCTAATGACAAAAATGATGTTATTTTGTACTGTTATCATACTTCTGGTGCAGGGTCGTAGGCTGTTTGATATGGGTTTCTGAAGACCAGTACGAGGGTACAGTCCCTGCTTTGTTGTCACTCTTAAGCCGCGTTCCCACGACGTCTTGTAACGAAGGAGGGACGGGACGAATATTCAACAACACGCCATGGGAACAGGGCCGCCTGTGCTAGCGGGGACGAGACGCAGCTACCCACTCAGTGTCGGTAAACATCACAGGCGTGCGTAGTGGAGCGCTGTTGCCATCGGTTTGCAGCGAAGATGCGCACCCCTTCTGTTGCTGTAAAGTGCTCTGTGCCGAACGACATTAGGCAACGTGGTGGGGAGGTGGCGGCGAAGTAAGCGAGGGCTAACCTGCGACGCGCGCTCGTCCCTACACTTCGGCTAAATGAGGTCCCGTCCCGTCCCGTCTTCGTTACAAGACGTCGTGGGAACGCGGCTTTAGTGAGATGTGAGGGTGCTGGCGACGCTCTGACTGTCCGACCCTTAGGGTTTTGACCCTTGGTTCTTGGTGTGTGCCAATTCGTACACTGAAGTTCCCGCTTGCTATGCTTCTGGGCCGATTTCAGCTGAGTCAATTTCGTTGAAGAATAAATTAATTCGAAATGGTGAGGGATTGCGTGGTAGAGATGTTACAGTACGGATGTTAGAAGTTTGTGGTGTGAGAGGGTTTGCTACTGGGCACACGGAAGTACATGTCGAATGGGAGATACGTGTGTAAGTGGATCAGAAATCTGATTATTCGAAAAGAGAGGGATGATTGTGTGTGAGCACCTAAGCTATGACGATTTCTGTCCTTTTCATTAACTTGTTCTTAGGCGGGTAAAGACTGAGTGTGGTGGGTGAGCGGTTAACTCTCTGGCCTCGCATTCGGGAGGACGCCGGTTTGAATCCCCGTCCGGGCATCCATAATTGGGTTTTCCATGATTTCCCAAATCACTCTAGGCGAATGCTGGGATGTTTCCTTCAAAAGATCATGGCCGAATTATTTCCCGTTCCTTGTCCCCAGTCTCATCCCTCCTCTAATAATTTCGACGTCAACGAGGCGTAAAACCATTAGTAAAAAAAAGAGCTGATTAATGCTTATCGCATCTCAAACATTGTTGCTAGCGGTGATGCCAATAAATATGATGGTAAATTAATTTACCGGTTATTCATTATTTTTCTTATGACTTTACACCTCGTCGACGTCGAGGTCATTAGAGGTGGGGTAGGACTGGTGTCAAGGAACAGGAAGGAATTCGGCTACGGCCTCTTGAAGGAAACATGAGGGCATTCGTCTGGAGTGACTTCGAGAATCAATAGGTAAACCAAATCTTGATACCCGGACAGGGAGTCGAACACTCGTCCTTCAGAATGCATGGTCTGTTTTTTAGATTCTCCCTTCTCAGACAATATGAGAAAACCGTAACACTATCGTAAGAACGATGTTTGCAGTATGTCAAATGAGTTTGGCTCCCCCATTTTTTTAATGTTTCTGATACGTTCGCCACAAATTATTTCACGATTCTAATGTAGGTACAAAAGAAAGGATAAGTTGCTTCCTCTCTCGTTTCGTCACAAATTTTGAGGTACAATCTGAATTACGTTACTTAATACCTTTTGTCTGTATGGTAAAACTTTGTTATTGGCCCACGTGTTGATTTCAACGAAATCATCTGAGATTAAAGGTTTTAAGTCCTCAAAATATTGGTAGTAGGATGGAGTGCAAAAATTAATTTACATATTAAAAAGTTGTCGATAATAATGGAATGGATTAATGAAGATTTCCGTAACTTTATAAACTGGTTAATTCTTTTGCTTTGCTATATTTTCATTACAAAATAAATCCTCCTTATCCTACTGGCTATTTGCTTCCTTACCTTAGTCTGATACAGTGATGAGGAGAGATACATAATGGAAATCAATTGGATTTAATACTGAAATGACAATGGTATAAGTTATGTTCGCTGTATTCGATTATCTGAAATGAAATTGTTACAAGGTTAGAGGTTTTTCAGTTCATCAACATCGTCAAAGTTAGAAACTGATATCTTATGATTTAACCATTCTACTGTTTCCATGCGCTAATTTCTGGAAATCTTGAAAATCTGAAGAATCTGAAACAATATTTAAGAAGAAACTGTAGAATTCTATGGATTTACTTTTGCATCGAAAAAAATCAAAGAAAAATGTTTAGATGGTATTTATCAAAACAGACTCTCGCAAGTGATGGAAAGTAAATGCGCCTATTGGCGACCGAACTCAGGACTTCGCGTTACGGCAGACTCGGTGATCTGTTTGGTCACCATATACAGATAGTTGTGTGGTAATTGCGGTGGCCCGGTTGTTCGGCGGCGTGAGAGAGTTAATAACTGGGAGGGCACTCGTCCGCCACTTGTTGAGGTTGTCGAGGTGACCGCTGGTGACTAATGGACTGGCGCTGTCACCCGCGAGCGTCATTTGTCACGCGCCCTCGTTCTTAATAGCGCCGGTCGACCACCTGACCTGCAGGGCTGCCACAACATTAATACCTTACTCACCCGACTATACCACAAATTCTTCCTCAATGTGGAGAAATATTATGGAAAATCATTTAATATAGGGCACATCATACTGGGCATTATTTCTCGTATTTATTTATCGTATTTATTTCTCGTTGCAATTAATACAGAATTCTCACTCGTCCATTGTCACTAAATGCTGCTATCTTTTTTTTTTTTTTTTTTTTTTTGTTTATTACTTTCCTATTTATTGGTTACAAAATTCAGAGATGTATGGTACTAGGTATAAAGGTATCAATGCCAGGTACAAGATACAATACACAAAATCAAAGTGTGGTGCAAATACAAAGATTTAAGATACAGACTTCTTGGATGTGAAATACGAAGATACATGCTTCTGTTAAATTCATCATTCACACTGTTCACTTCTTGTGGGCTTGCAGCGTGGTCGTCCGGTGAGTTTTGTTTTCTTCGGCAGCTGTCTTCTCCTGCGCTCTTCCGGGTTGGCACCCCTGTGTGTGTTGTTACGGAATGCTTGGGTGTCCGCTCATTACGAGGGATTGCAGTGCGTTGCCGTATGAGCTGGCGTAACGGGGAGAAGTGGTCGCCTTAGCGAATTCTCTCTCCATGAAGGAGATGTAATTGCTGTATTCTTTGTCGTGGTGTTGACAAACATATAGTACTGTATGGCCTAGTAGCCATGTTGCGGCATTTTGTTTCCGTGATGGTTTCGGATCTTATCGGGTCTGAGGATTTCCTGTATTGAAATTGTGGTTCCGTCCAGCTGTGCTAACTTGTATTTCAGCCATATCCAAATGCGCTGTGTTTCGCCGCACGAGAAGCGGTGCAAAAGGGTGTCTGTGTTGCCGCATTTGTGGCACCTGTCAGTTGCCGAGAGATGAATCCGAAAAAGTTTTTCGTTTGTCGGTATTAGTTCGTTGGTTGTTTTATACCATGCGGACATTACCTCGGATGGAAGGTTTTTGTTAAAGATGGTTCGCCAAACTTGGGGCCAGTTAGTGCTCGGATACTTTAATTCAATGTTGTTTCTTTCGGCCATTGTTGAAAGTCTAATATAGATGTCCCTTGTTGTTTTGGGTGGCGGAGGGTCTAAGCTCGTTTCGAAAATAACTTTTTTCTAGAAAATAGATTCTGAGCTGGTTTAAGTTCTTCCCTATGTTCCTATGTGGACTGGGGCTTTCGTGCATTGTGGTTTGTAGTGCCTCATAACTGAAGTTGTGAAACTGGAGTCGTTGTCTTTCAGCTTGTCTATTGCGTGTATCAGTAAAGCTTTGCACCTGGCCTTTACATTGATGACGTCCAGGCCTCCCTTTATTTTTGGTCGTGTTAGCGTTTTCAAATTTTACCTTAAATATGTCGTTTTGACATACAAACCAACATAAGGCTTTTTGCAGATTTTCCGCAATGGGGTCAGGCGCTGGTAATACTTGGGCTAGGTAGCTTATTTTGCCTAGGATGCAGGTGGTTATCATTCTTGATTTTTGGACCATGTTGAGGCTTCTGAAACTGTGTGCTCTCAAAATTGCTCTTACTTTATTTAAGGTATTTTCTCCAGTTGTTTGTGGACATTTTTTTCGGGTTTTCCTCGAGTATTATTCCTAGGGATGTGTGTTTCGTAACTTCGTGACCCAGAAGATTTTTCCCCGGACCTGTGAGTCCTTTACCAATGTGAAGTAGTGCGGACTTGTTAACGTTTACTCTTGCGTTTGTTGCTCGCTGGAAGAGTTTAATGGCGTTTGTGATTTTATTCAAGTCGTCCTGTGAAGTGACATAAAAGCCCACGTCATCTGCGTATGCTCGGCAGCTTACTCGTTTTCCGTCGAAAAGGTATCCATTGATGGTTTTGTCTATATGTCTCAGCAGAGGTTCTATTGAGATGCTAAAAAGTATCATTGACAGAGGGCATCCTTGTCTTACGGATCGCGTTATTCTGAATGATCTGGTCAATGTGCCGTTGATTAGGAGTTTGGAGGAAGCATTAGTTATTATTTTTTCCACCGCTGTAGTGAAACTTACACCTAAACCAAATTTTCTTAAGGCTTTTAGCAGAAACTGGTGATTCACGCGGTCATAGGCTTTTTCTAAGTCAGCAAAATAGATTGCTGCGCGGGATTTTTTTTCAGCGGCAATGGAGATTATATCTCTATATTCGTTCGTGGCTTGGATTATGCCTCGTCCTGGTATGGGGCCTGATTGATAACTACCGAGAATCCTACTTAAAAACGGTTCTAGTCTTTTCTTTAACATTCTGGTTAATATTTTGAAATCTGAGTTTAGTAGTGTAATTGGTCTCAGGTGTCTCACCTCTTTGCTTTTGCCTCTCTTTGGTAAGAGCACGATTATCCCTTCACTGAAAACTTGGGGTATAATGCTGATCCTCCATATGTCATTCATCGCTTGGAGTAGTTTCCTGTTTATCAGAGGCCAAAACATGGAATAAAATTCAACTGGTATTCCATCAGGCCCGGGTGATCTTTTTCTTGCTGCCTTCCTGATTGAGACTTCCATCTCTTCAGGGTCAAAATCTCTGGAGAGGTTTTCCCTTTCAATGTCGGAGATAACACTGTTAATGGGTTCTAAAAACTGTTGGGCTGCTCTTTCATCATTTCTTCCTCTGTGTAGAGGTCTGAAAAATACAAGAGTGCGGCATTGACGATTTCCCCTTGAGTTCTTAACGTATCGCCGTTGTTGTTCTTTATCTCCGTGATCAAGGTCTGATCTCTTCTTTTCTGGGCTCTCGTTAAATGATATAGAGAAGCAGTTTCTTCTTCTACTATATTTTTAGGCTTTGATTGTAACAATAGACTGTTTGTGCTGTTTTCCTTAAGCCTAGTTATTTTTGCCTTGTATTTTTTAATCAGTGCGAAGGTGGATGGGTTTGGGTTCGTGTCTGCGTACAGTTCTCGTAGGCATCTATAGTAGAATTCGATAGTCTCGTTCTGCCAGTATCTCTTCCGTTTTGAGTAGAGTATTATTGTTTTGCGGAGATATGGTTTTGCTTTGAGTAGCCACCATTCCAAGCTATTTCTATATTGATGGCAATGTTGCAAGCAGGATTGCCAGGCGCTATGGATAAGGGTTTTAAGCTCTGCGTCGTTTAGTAATGAAGTATTCATTTTCCAATACCCTTTATTCCTCCTTACTGACTGAGGCGGCATTTTTATGTGACACAGGTAACTGCAGTGATCTGAGAAGTTTATAGGAGCTATGTCAGTGCTACATATTTCACTTGCTAAGTTACTGGTTACGTATATTCGATCTAGCCTACTGCCTGATGAGCTGGTGATATATGTGAATTTCTGGAGATCTCCCTGGGTTTGTCTGAATGAGTCCACGAGGTGTAACCCGTTAATCAAGTTTTCTAGTTCAGGGCATCTGTTGAAATTCGGGTGTTGGTCTCTGGGGTGAGTGACGCAATTAAAGTCTCCACCCATTATGATTTTTGTCGGATTATTCCTGAGAAGGAAAGGCACGTTGGTTTTGAAGAACATTGATCTCTCTTTCCTTTTGTTAGTTCCTGAGGGTGCATAGACGTTGACGACCAAGATTTCATTTATAAAGACTGAGATTCCCCTCCCCGTTTCCAGGATATCAGCATTCCTGCAGGGTATGCCATCTTTGACTAAAATTGCAGTTCCTGTACCACCATCTGGGGAGGAATTTAGGAAGAGGGTAAAACCAGTGATACGCAAATCTATGAGGATGACTTCTTGGAGCAGTGCTATGTCAATGCAGTTGTGATACAGGTAATCCTTTAAGCTTTTCACTTTTAACTTAGTGGTGATTCTATTAATATTGATGGTGGCTATTTTATAAGTCTGTTGCATGGATTTGTGCAATACAATCTGCTACTATCTCAAAGGCTTTTTTTGGCTGTGAAGGGAGGTAGGCAATATTGTCTTCCTCAGTTGACATTGGCGCCTCATCCTCATTACCCGGCACATCATCGGCCCAACTTGTGAATTCCATTCCAGTTATAACGGGATTTTTTTTCATTTGGTCAGTTTTCTGCTTGTTTTTTGATGGAATTGGAGGGTTTTGCAGCGGTAGTGCTATGCTGCTTTTATCTTCCTGTAATCGCGTACGTTTGATTGTTTCTACCCTTTTTTTTGAAGTTCGTGATGTTTGTGTAGCAGGTTTACGTCCCCGTCGCTTTTTCCTTGTGCTTAGCTGCGTTAAGCCCTCTACTTCTGAATCAAGTGCAGAAGAAGACTGCAGTGTGTCCAGAGGGGAAGTTGGTTGTGACTCATTACGGATATCGGTTGACTGTTTGAGTGAATTCAAAGATTCAGTCTGTAAATGTGGACAGAAAACAGTCTCACTTTGCTGTTTCTCGACTGTGTTAGACTTTTTTTCCTGGTTTTCAATTATTTCTGTGGAGTGAGACCCCTGTTGTATTGTGTCACCCAGAACATCACAAGCGTTTGTGTCACATAACGATTTGGTGTTCTGATTTGTTAAAGGTGGGAAATTAGAGTCCTGTTCAGAACCAAACAATTTCCCGTGATCCTGTGGAACATCTTGTCTTAAGAAACGAATCGGCATGGTCGCAGTTTGCCTTCGTGGGCATTCCGCACGTACGTGATCAATGGCGTTACATACAGCGCATGTCCTGGACTGCCCGTCATAAATAATCAGAGCGCGATACCCTGCAACCATTATATATGAAGGGATGTGTTTCTTTATTTCCATTTTTACAATCTTTACCCCGTTAGGCTTACGATATCTGATGTTGCCTCCCCAGCAGTCTTCTGATATTGCAAAGATCACTCCGAAAGGTTTCAATGCTAACAGTATTGACTCATTAGATATTTCAAAGGGAAGGTTAACAATACGGATATTGCGATATCCCATTCCCGCATCTGATACAGAAACGTTACTGATCTGACCATCGGTGTGTTTAAATTTCAAGTTCCCTGCAAAATCCTTTATTATCTTTTCGCATGCTTCCTTATTCTCAAATTTTACAAAAACAGCATTTTGGAATGAATCTAACTGTATTCCAAAAACATCACTCTCTTTCAAATGCACCACTTCAAAAAGCTATTCATGAATTTCGAGAGCCGTTGGTCTGATGAATTTCCTATCAAACCCGAATTTGATTGTATTCTTTCTAATTGAATCTATAGGAGCCATGACACAAAACTGCTACTTACAGTCCAGCTGCAATCGCTGCGTCCAACGTGCGCCGTAACAGCAATCGGCGTGCACAAGGTTACGCCGCAAAATACGTATTACCCACACCACTGATATCGTCAGAGCTTCATTAGAACAAAACAAAAGGAATTCTACTTAAAATCACTTGAAAACCACCTTAAAACAGTTTTTTTATAGCACTAAACTTCAATACGTGTTTCCAAGGTAACAAACAACCAAAGATAATGTATTCATTCAATAAGTTCTCAAAATTTCGTGACTACAACTGTTAATCATACAGAAAAAAATGTCCTGTGTTCTCCCTACAGATTTTCTTGTTAAATTCCGTCAATATCGGTATAGGCTACACGGAAAAATAGTACAGAGACCTCCATATCCAACGCGTCTGTCTATCACCGTTCAGTAATTTTTTCGAAACTATAAGACAACATGTATTATTTATACAGATAATTTTTAACCAAATGTAGATGGTATTTGTATCCTTGTTTCAAAGGATAAGTGTGCAAAGTTTTATCGAGGTTGGATGAAAACTGTGGATTTGTATGAAGAACAAACAAACATTCAAACGCACATAT
>JARYHS010013092.1:0-47994 GCA_031002005.1 Vandiemenella viatica | reverse complement strand
TTGTAGGTTACTCACTTGATGGAGTTCATCTTGATATTCATTTCTATTTTCAGTCAGTAAATTTTTTAAATGGTTTTTATGATAATAAGTGGAATTTTTTACTTTTCCATTTTCAGCAACTTTTGTACCTCCCATATAACTTAAGTTTCTCACATGTTTTGTCACACTTTCCTTCTTTTGCCTTTAAGAATTCTCTTTTAACTTCCCTATACATTCTCATTTTTGGAAGAGTTGTTTCTTTTCTTTCACATTCTGCTTTAATTTAATTTAATTTAATTGCAATGGAGCACAGCCTCCGGTGGAAATTTCCATACACACCCATCTTTCCCCTATCCTGCACCCACCTACATTTGCCCTCTACTAATTTTATCTTTAATACAGGATACAATTTGTGTAATCTGGCATAGGCTTGGTGTAGTTTGTTGTTAATGTGTATGTTCCATGTTAAGCGCCTGTCAAGATCGACTCCTAGGTATTTAATAGATTAATCATTTGGATTCCATGTTATGTTACTTCCCATGATGTTTATCTCCGGGGGGTTTGGTGGGCGTCTGAGAGTGAAGATTTTGGTTTGACATTTTGCGGGATTTAATGATATACGCCACTGATTGAGCCATTTAGTTAATTGCGTTATTGTTTCCTGAAGGTTATTGCGTACAATATGAATGTCATTGTGCAAAGAGTATATGATTGTGTCATCAGCGTAATGTGCAGTCGAGATGTTTTGAGGAGTCGGTATATCTGAAGTGTAAATGTTGAATAGCGTTGGCCCTGAGACAGATCCCTGTGGGACTCCTGCAGCTATTGATCGTGCTGTGGATATTTTTGTGTCCATTCTTATGCTGAAAGTTCGATTTTGTAAAAAACCTTTCTAAAATTTTATACAAATATAGAGGCATTCCTGTGTTTTTAAGTTTATATAGTAGGCCAATGTGCCATACTTTGTCAAAAGCCTGGGCAACATCGAGAAAAGCAGCCAATGTGTGATGTTTGAGCTCAAAGCCCTTTGTAATATCTTCTACCAGGCGTAGTATTTGGTGTGAGGTAGAATGCATAGGGCGGAAACCAAACTGATGAGGCGGAATAGTTCCAGTAGTATCGAGGAAGGAAGTTAGTCGCTTCTGTATTATTTTTTCTAGCAGTTTTGACAAAGTAGGGAGTAAACTTATGGGTCTGTAACTAGAGGGCAGGGATGCTGGTTTGTTAGGTTTGTTGAAAACAATGATCAGCATGTTTCCACTCTATTGGGAAATACCCGGTACAGAGAATGCTGTTGAAAAGTGACGTGAGGTAGCTTACTGCCTTTGGGGGTAATGACTTTAGCGCGATGTTAGGTATGTTATCGTGGCCTGGGGATTTTAGTACAGGTAAGTTCTTAATTATTTGTCGCAGTTCTTTTGGAGTAGTGAATTTGACGTAATTCTCCGCGCCAATGGTAACATACTGATTAGAATTTTCTATTGCTGTGTTGAATTCATGATCTATTATAGGGTTTGGTTTGAAGGTATTTTCGAAATGATCTGCTAAGATTTTGCATTTATCTGAAGCGCTGGAAATGTATGTACCATTCCATTTTAAGGGTGGTATGATAGTGGGTTCCTTGAGAATACGTTTTGTGGTTTTCCATAGAGACCTGTCGCCAGGTTCCATTTCCGATAGATACTTTTGGTATGATTCGTAACGAAATGAGTCAAGTTCTGTTTTTACCTGTCTAATTAATTGGTTTAGTAGTGGGCGTAGGTGTGTGAGTTGCTGCCTTTGCCACTGTCAACGGGTTTGATTTTTATAGTTGATTAATTCAATGATTCTTTGCGGTATTTTTTCATGGAATGATCTAAACGATTTTGTTTGTGATATTTTGGTCGATAGTTCTATCGCCTGGTGAATTGCGGTCGCTAGTTGTCGTACGCCTTCATCAATATTATCTTTATTATCTTGCCTAGAGCATGATGGTAATATCTGATTAATTTCGAATAGATTCCAGTTTACTTGTCCAGTTACAGGGCTCTCTCTAGGGAGGGGGGGGGCAAACCGGGCATTTGCCCGGGGCTCTAAAATTTAGGGGATCCATTTCGACTGTAAGTGTGAGAAAAATATTAATGGGTTAAATACCCAATCAATAAAAAAATCCACATACCGATTTTTTCGTTCGTTAAAAACTTACAGTTCTTATCTATTTGGGTGCGCCCCTAGAGATTTCGAAGTGACGGGGCGCGGACCTCAAAGGGGCGCGTCGTTGCCCAGCCGCCTCTGTGTGAATTCCGCCTTAGGAGCAACTTCAAAATGCGCCGCGTCCGCGCCATGTCTCAGCCCGAAGTCCGCGCCACGTCTCTTCTGTGTGAATTGGGCCTTAGCACGCGAGTAGAGCGCGTTATTGTCTCAATTCACTTATTATTGCTAATTACAAAAGTGGTTTAATTACATAACAGCATTAGTCTTACAATTACGTTATTAGTGATAAGTGGAAGTTCATAAAATTTACTTCAGGATTTCATAATTTCTAAAGGTAAGTACATCTGTGATTAAACTGTTATTTAATTGGATATACGACATTAGCGCACAACGACATAAGCGCACAACAGAAGCCCAGTAGATGAGGATTGTGACACCTACCCTCGGCTACCTGCACTGATTCCGACGTTATACTGCCCACAAGCTACTAGACGCGGTGAAAAGGAGTGTTTTTCGCAATTGCAGCTAGGCTCTAATACATGGAATCGATAGTGCTTGGCGGGAGATGCTGAGTATTTATTTTATTGAATTGATAAACAAAATCAATATGGATCTTAGTTATTGGAAATCGAAGTGGAATAATTTGCATAATAATTTCTTCTCGTAATCCGAGCCTCACAGATTTGTTGTACAAATTAGATATAGGCATTGTAAGTGTTTTGGTTGGGTTAAATTACATACGCTAGCTTTGATCGCTTGTGAAAATTCTGTAGTTTAGTGGGTGTGGGACAGTAGTTAAAATAATTAATAAATAAATAATATTACCAGCTGCTGATTACTGATTAGTTACTTCACATACCATTAGTATATTTCATTTCGAATGCTAACTGCTAATATATAATAATCCATGATGTTTATTGTATATACGAATGCGGTTTACAGATACTCTAATTGCTGCATTTGTAAATCGTCTCAACAAAAAGAAATTCATTAACTATTTTAGTGAATGTGAATAACTTTGTCAGTTGGTTTAATAAGTGCATTGCGCGACAATCACTCCACAACATATTTTTTTTTTTTTTTTTTTTTTTTTTTTTTTTTTTTTTTTTTTTGTGAACTTGGAACCTATTCCATTTAAGCCCACAGAAATTGCCATTCTGTATACACGGTTTCTGTATTTGCAGCAAATTTACGGATAGTATCATCCACGATTATGCTTTGACTGTGTAGTAACACTAGACTTTCTTTATGTTCACAGGGTATGGAAAATATTTTCTGTTGTGCATAAATATTTTTTTATATCGACTGAGAATAATTTATCTTAGTTATGATTTTAGCTTATTTAGAGCAAGGATAAATATTTACTTTTTATATTATTTTATAGTGTACATTGTTTGAGTTACGAGCATGCCTCTTCCAAAATGTCTGACGGTCAAAGAAAACTATCTGGTTAC
Organism: Vandiemenella viatica; assembly: GCA_031002005.1. Taxonomy (NCBI): domain Eukaryota; kingdom Metazoa; phylum Arthropoda; class Insecta; order Orthoptera; family Morabidae; genus Vandiemenella; species Vandiemenella viatica. Next base: position 44,368 of record JARYHS010013092.1, on the reverse strand, counting down.
CAGTACAAAAAAAGGAAGTTGGGAAAGGAAGCGTAAAGGCAGAATCAATATGACACGTTAAAAAAATATACTGTATTCAGGGTTTACCAAAACAAATCTTAGAATCCAATATCAGGTCGGGATACAAAAGAAATATAGAATCGTCAGAGAATAATAGCGAACAAATGAACGAAGTTTGTAAACTAACTGGAACTGACACCAACGTGAGACTCACAGAAGGCGTTCTAAAACTTTGTGGCCAAGAATTTTATGAGACGCCGTAAGAAGCTTTTTAGTAAGGCAAGGTCCACCTAAACTATTGCATAATTACAAATTTCCTTCCAATGACACAGATCGACATTTTAGCGGAAAATATTATGCACGAATTTTCAGCAACGCAGAGCAAATATTGCGAGATTAGCTACTGCGTTTACTGCTTCTGTTGCAAAATTTTCAGTTGTTTAGTTTAGTTCTCTATGAAAGGAGGGTTTTAAAAATTGGAAGCACCTCGACTAACTTTAAAAGAGCATGAAATTTCGAAAAATCATATTCAGGCAAAACAGATTGAATTGTTGTAAAACTGTAGATGCTGCCACTCAAAGAGTTATTAATGGCGAAATAAATCATTGGAATGAGATGCTTCTAAGAATCGTTGCAATTACCAAAATGCTTGGTAAAAGCTGACTGGTTTTTCAAGGTACAAGCGACAAGTTGTTTGAGTATAATACCTGTAATTTCTTAAAAATAGTTGAGTTACTGTCTGAATACGATCCTATTATGGAAGAGCACGTCCGTTGAGTGCTCTAAAAAGTAGAGACTAAAGCTCAATATCTTGGGAAAAATATACAAACCGGGGTAGTAGATCTGCTGCATCAAAGTGTGCAGTCTCATGTTATTAATGAAATAAAAAATTCAAATATTTTTCCATAATTTTAAACTGTACTCCTGACTTTAGTAAGATACAGCAAATTACTCTTGTAATCAGATATGTTTCAACCAATAAATTTAATCCTGATGTTGAAATTAAAATTAATGAAAGCTTTTAAGGCTTCTTACCAGTCGAAAGATTCACAGGAAAACAAATGTCTGGCATTATAGTTGGAGAACTTAATGATTTGTGTTTAAATTTGCAGGATATCAGAGGACAGGGACTGACAACGGGTCCAATATGAGGGGCAATAAAGTAGGAGTGCAATTTAGAATAAAACAATATAATTTGCGAGCATTCAATGTTCCGTGTAGTAGCCATTCTCTCAATCTTGTTATTAATGGCAAAAGCATCCTTGGAAGTCGCTAATTTCTTCAACATGGTCCAAAAAATATATTTATTCTTTTTGGCATCTACTTTTCGATGGGCAATACTTTTAAAGCATGTTCAGGGTTCAACTTTGAAAACAGGGAGTGACACTAGATGGGAGAGTAGGATAGAGAGGATAGAGGCATTAAAACCTTTAAAATTTAATTTGGGAGATGTATACGACGCCTTGCTAAGCATTTACGAAAACCAAGAAATTGATAATTTAAAGATTTAGCCATTTTGTGTGATGTCACAAGACATTTGAAGTCATAATTAGGAACTTTAAGAAGTAGTATTTAATTAGAATAAGTTTAGGATTAAGTAATTTCATTAGGTAGCGAGAGTGAAGCGGAAAGATTTGTTTTATAATTCTAAGATTTTCAATTGGCTATAGATACTGTCATGGCGGCTAAGCCATGTGGGAGATGTTCGGACACCTTGCTTCCGCCCAGAGTTTGGCGGGGATAGGATACTATTGTAGCCACCCACAAGCACAAAAGTTACCTGTCGGGTGGGGTAGTATCGGTGGAACTCTGTGTTCCCTCCCATTTGGCAGAGATGGTCCTCTCGCCAAATGGGAAAGTAAGGATCCAATGTTGGCAGTACTCCCCTCCCTTAGAGGATCAGCATACCTGAATCCCGTTAGGTGGGTGTTATATAAGCCCTCACAATGGAACGATAGTCTCTCAGTCTTGGTCAGTTCTGTTAGATGTGTTGTTCAGTCTGTGCTCAGTTGGCGATGTGATCGAAGTGATGACTGTCTGCGCCGCCGCCTGCCTATATGATGTAAGACAAATTTTCTCTCTCTCTGTGTAATGTAGGCTCACTCTCGCTACAAGTTATGGTGTAAGAAACATAGAACTTTTAAGGGAAAGTGTTTGATTTCCATGTGTTAAAAATCAGGAGAACTATAGGGACTTGCCTAATCGTGTTCCGATTTCAATTATAGACCTATGTATGAATGTGAATGATCAGAATACAAATTTACTTTTGTGAAATTCATAATTATTCACATACTTTATTTCTTTGTGACTGTCTCCCTCCCGACCCCGTCACCAGGTGATAATGATGAAATGAATGCAAGTCAATCTTCGGCTAAGAGGTCCGATACTAAATAATTAAGAAAATAACCGGAAATTAATTAGAAGGACGGGTGGGAACGTTACAATATGGCGACCGTGACATCGACCGAAGCATTCAACTGAATTTTTTTTCCACCATCTGTGGCAACTATAATTGGTAGAGAACTCTTATTAATTTTAACTTGAAGGACTAAAAAGCCAGCACAGAGAGAGAGGGACGTAATGGCATTCGCGGCAGGCGAGAGAGCAACGCGAAGATATTTAACATGTGTTGAGGCGCAAGACGTTCCGAGATTTCCAGATTCTGAAGAAGGACGAGGAATGCTGACAAACACCCCTTCTACCGGTTTGGAACTTGAGGACCACACTGTACGGAGCGGACAGCGAGCTTCGCCATTGTTCGGAACTAGGGAGGCAGCCAGCAGGGGACGAGCGTTCTCCGAAAGTGACCTGCCCGAGGGTAATGGAACGTCGAGCGGCCGCCAACCCGACGTCAGAGGACTGGATCCTGAAGGCGCCCGACAACGGACGCCGCGCCACCATGGACAACAGCGTTGTGAAAAGGCTAGTACCATTAATTCTTATGATCAGCAGTTGAGCAATTTTGGCACAGCTATGATGCATAAATTTTCAAATATGTTAGAGACTAGTTTTGACAGGCTTAATGATCGGATGGCCGATCAAGTATTTGAGATTTTAGATGCCGAATTTTGTTTGTTTGAGGATAAGATTAAGAGATACTTGTTAGAAAATGTGGACAGTAGATGCATGGTAACTGAGGGTAATGTAAGGGATTTACAGACTGATGTAACTTTATTAAAGAATGAGTTAAAAGAGAAAGACAGATTAATTAATGAACTTTCTGAAAAATTACGGGGGGTAGAAGTGGGAAATAATTCCACCTTTAAAAATTATGAATGTCGCCTTGTAAATTTGGAAAATAATGTAGGAGAAAATAATAGAATGTCACTTAGTCAGCCACGGGAGGTGGGTCCGGCTGCTGCCCGAGAAACCAATTTAATTAATACATCAGTAGGCCAACCCGTGAGCTGTCCTGCGGCTTTTCGTGAGACGGAGAATAACCGGTTAGTTAATAGTGATTCAAGGGGGATTATTCCTTGGCAAATTCTGGCAGACAATCAGATCCAGTGGGAGAAATTTAGTGGGAAGGAGTCTGGGATCCATCCCATGGAATTCTGTGAGAATTTCGACCGGTTTTTCGAATCACACCCCCTGTCAGAGGACAGAAAAATCTACCTTTTCGGTAACCATCTTGCCGGAGAATCTAAATGGTGGTTTGATTCCGTAAGGAAAACCTTCACTTCCTATGAGAAGGCTAGGAGGGATTTTCTGGCCCAGTACTGGTCACTAACGTCTCAGAGAAGATGTAAGACGTTGTTAATAACAGGTCTCCGATTTCAAGCCAAAGACCGAACCCTAAGAGAATTTTTTTTTAGGAAATCACCCAAGTGCAGTACCTTGACCCGCCCATTGATCCCGCGGAGATTATTGATGCTGTTTTTCGTCGGCTGCCCGAATGGGCAAGGCGACAGCTCATTACCGCCCAGATAAAGACAATCCCCGATGCCCTGAGCATATTGACCGACATGGACGAATTTTATGAGGAAGAGAGGCCGAATGTGCGATATGCCAGTGGGGGAGGAGAGCGTCAAGGCCCTCCCACACCTCAATATGATAAGCGGGTGGGAAGAAAAGTAAATATGCAGCGGTTCACTGTCAAACGTGACCATCCAAACTTTTGTGAAGCTGAGCCGGGGGAAGGGGGCGGCCGGCTGCCGGACTCGCAGGTGGCCGCAGATAATGGTGACCTAAGGGTACCACTCCACCCTCCGCGTCCCCCACAGTAAGCTATGCAAACGCTAAGCAAACTCCAAACAGGTGATTAACAGGTTATGTCTTCTAGGTTCTGGAACATATTGTGAAAATAATACATGAATTATTATAGTTAATATATGTATGTATTAGAAGCTAAGAGTGTTTAGGTAATTATTCATTGATTTCAAGGTGTAGAAGACTTAAATTTAATATGTCATAAAATAAATGGAAGATTGTCAGGTCATTTACATTAGTATTAATAATTTATATTCTTAAAAGGTTTTTTTTTATTATATGTAATAGTTGATTATTCTATAAATGTTTGGATAGTTAAGAAAAACTGTTTATAAGATATGTATGTAATGTTGTAATTATCTGAGCTGTGGCAACAAATTGTTCTCAGCTGATCATAAGAGGCTGAAAGGAGACTACATACAGAAGTGTGTTGTGTTCACAGAGAAACAGTTACGCAGGTGATTAGCTGTGAAGACGGGCGCAGGTAGTAATGACGTCACCACCAGACTTCCCGGAACCCCTCAACGCTGATCAGCGGCTGGTCTGTTTACAAACACAACGGCCCATCCACCGCTCAGCTGGACCCAGCAACATAGTGTGTGCCACGCCAGTGTGTGTTGTGCGGTAGTGGGCAGTGTTGACAAATGGTGCCTGAATTCTGATCGAAGTAAGGCACCTTTAATCGGGGGGGTATTTGTGATGTCACAAGACATTTGAAGTCATAATTAGGAACTTTAAGAAGTAGTATTTAATTAGAATAAGTTTAGGATTAAGTAATTTCAATTAGGTAGCGAGAGTGAAGCGGAAAGATTTGTTTATTTATAATTCTAAGATTTTCAATTGGCTATAGATACTGTCATGGCGGCTAAGCCATGTGGGAGATGTTCGGACACCTTGCTTCCGCCCAGAGTTTGGCGGGGATAGGATACTATTGTAGCCACCCTACAAGCACAAAAGTTACCTGTCGGGTGGGGTAGTATCGGTGGAACTCTGTGTTCCCTCCCATTTGGCAGAGATGGTCCTCTCGCCAAATGGGAAAGTAAGGATCCAATGTTGGCAGTACTCCCCTCCCTTAGAGGATCAGCATACCTGAATCCCGTTAGGTGGGTGTTATATAAGCCCTCACAATGGAACGATAGTCTCTCAGTCTTGGTCAGTTCTGTTAGATGTGTTGTTCAGTCTGTGCTCAGTTGGCGATGTGATCGAAGTGATGACTGTCTGCGCCGCCGGCCTGCCTATATGATGTAAGACAAATTTTCTCTCTCTCTGTGTAATGTAGGCTCACTCTCGCTACAAGTTATGGTGTAAGAAACATAGAACTTTTAAGGGAAAGTGTTTGATTTCCATGTGTTAAAAATCAGGAGAACTATAGGGACTTGCCTAATCGTGTTCCAATTTCAATTATAGACCTATGTATGAATGTGAATGATCAGAATACAAATTTACTTTTGTGAAATTCATAATTATTCACATACTTTATTTCTTTGTGACTGTCTCCCTCCCGACCCCGTCACCAGGTGATAATGATGAAATGAATGCAAGTCAATCTTCGGCTAAGAGGTCCGATACTAAATAATTAAGAAAATAACCGGAAATTAATTAGAAGGACGGGTGGGAACGTTACATTTGGCAATTGAGTATGAAATTGCTGATGAAGTAAATTTTAAGATGTAATAAAAAATTCGCAACCTGAAAGTAAGAAAAAAAGTTTTTTTGTGATTTTAGCGTATTTGATGTAATCTCGTTTTATTTTCAAAATAATGGCATTTAGATTGTTTGTGTGATAATATCCATCTGTAATAACATTTAAAAACGTAAAAATATGGTTAATTTGTGGCTATGTACAGATATTTCATAATTAATTTATCTATTTTGTGCCGCTAGATCAAAATTCAATAAGTTTATTTATGAGTATATGAGTTTATTAAAATTTAAAATTAAATATTTTATTCGATTAAAAATTAATTATTTTTTTTAAAAAAATATATAATTCTACATAATCTTAAGGGGCGGCAATTTGTCTATTTGTCCGGGGCGGCAATGCCGCTAGAGCGGGCCCTGCCAGTTAATATCTTTGGTGTTTGTTCTGATATTTCTGGGTTTGTACCAAATTTTGCTAACACCGGAATATGGTCTGAGTCTAATTCAGAAATTGCTTCCATATGTACTGGCTGTGTTGTATTTTTAGCTAGCGCAATGTCAAATATGTCAGGGGTAATATTTCTGATTTGAGTGAATTTTTTCAGTAGATTGCTGTCATTGTATAAAGCTCATTAAATTTTTCACAAGACTTTGTTAAATTATATTTCACACATAATATGGCTTTCAAAGTCTCAGCACTTAATTGTGACTTTTCTGATGTCCACAGTTTATTTACCGCAGAAAAAACGCATTCAGTCGCAGCATTAGTTTCTGGTAAGTAGAACGCGTACTACACAATTTTTGTATGGAACGTGGTTTTTTCAAAATGATGAAATATTTCTAACCATTTTTTCTCTATTGTGACTTTTGATGAAGAACAAGATTTAACCTTTTTCGGAAATATTACTATACGGAAAATTTTGTGTAATATGATCGACTGATTTTTGCACATCAGTCTAACTAAGTTCTGAATTTGCCGTAATGTAAGTCATGTCACTTTCAAGGCCGGTGCTAGACTTTTTGCCGCCTCTATAAAATATAGTATAAGTAATACCAGTACTGTCTGATAAATTCAAAAACATTTATGTGTTTATTAAATAAATTACTTACCTTTATTATCTGAATAGCTGATTTATTGACATCACTTGTTTAACTAGCACTAGCACGCAGCACGATGTGTATCGTCTGAGAGGTAGTTACAAAATGTTTTCGTCGTTGCCAGTGTCGAAAAATGTCATTTTTCACTAAGTCTAAACAATGTTGATCGAATGCTAACAACTGATCAACAATGCGACATTTGATAGACAGTTCTTGATAATCACTTCTCGATAATCAGTTCTCAACAATTATTTGTTTTTATTAAAGTTTAACATTACAAAATTAACAGAAATAATATAAAACTCTTATCTGGCGAAATAGTCATATGGCCGCCGAAAGCCGTATATTCCCTTCCTGTTCTCCCTCCGTTCCCAAACTTGTCGTGCATGCTTTCCAAAAAGTGGAACTTTTTAAAACGCCGCGGGACAAATTGTTAAAAATCGGAACTGTTCCGCCAAAAGCGGGACGTCTGGTCACCTTATGTCTGTTATGAATAGCGATCACTCAATTTTCGAGAACTTCCACGCATCTAACATTGAAACTGAGTTATTTTCAAGTTATACTCTGAAATGGTCAAAATTACATTTTTTGTATTTTTTTATGAATGTATTGGTTATTAGCGGGAGGCTGGGAGGAAGTGTGCTGAAGATTTTCCCAAAGAGTCGAAAGGGCAGGTCGGCCGATGCTGTTGTTCGCGGCTTAGCGGCATCCTTTGTTGGCGGGAGAAGGGTCGCTCTCTACATGCGCGTAGGAATTTGCCGAGACCTGCTCAGGAAAAGATTCATTCTGTTCTGGAGCACGAAACGTGTTAGACATATTTTCTACTGACTGCCCAGAAGAAGTGTTAATTTTTTTTTTTCTGTTGCTTGCATGTAGCATGAATCAGACTAACGAGCAGCTGATGGGTTAAGCTTGGTTCTACCTGTGCTTAAATACGATACATGCATTTATTGTATCCATTTGCCCACCTGTTTTGGTGAGGAGACACGAAGGGAAGGAGGTAAGGATCTCGAGTCTACTACCTGACGCTGCATTCTAGAAACGATAAATCAAATCGTTCTGTTGAACAAATTATCACGAACAATGAGGAATACAGAAACCATAACACGCCCTTAAAGAAAATTTTATTGCTCTATTTAACAATTTAAATGCAATCAGTGCTTTGGTGTTGCGTGATTAGCTAGCCGGCATAATCATATTTAATTTCATATGTATTTAGAGGGCAGAATGATTTTATACCACAGTATGAATGAAAATTTGTAATTTCATATTAAGTGTAAATAATTCTGGAAGTGTTAGTGGGATATACTGTATATGTGCATACAATCATTTCTTTGTTTGTTTTAATATCACCTTTTAATATGTAGATTAAATGCAGTTTGTTACCTAATTAGAGATCTTTCATTTCTGGATCCCGAACAGTAAAAATTAATATTACAAGAATATCAATAAAAGTAAAGGTAGATGACTATTACAACTCCTATATTTATATTTTCACACTTTACTTTTAGACCCATTCCATACATACAAGCATTTTTATTTAATAAACGTGTTAAACGAAATTTAGCTTGCAATGACAACAATGTAAGAACGGCGGGTAGTTACAGGTATTACAGTCAATTTTTGCAGGTATTACTGCAAAATGAGTAAGGTATTATCCTGAAGACTTGCGTCGTATTGCTGTCTTCTCTTACGTTTTCTGTTCTTGGCCTAATTTCTGATCTGTTTCATCGCCTCATCAGAACGTCTGGAATTCAAGCCGAGTACATATGTGGGAACGTGCATAAACCACGTAGCTCCATTTTGGCCTCCTGCGAACCCCCCCCCCCCCCACGTAGCCCTACGTGGCTTTTGCCTCTACCCCCCCCCCCCCCCCCGTAGCACGTAGCTTTTTCCCTTTTGATTCCAGAAGACATTTTGTGCTGTTTTTCTCCTGTCAGACTGTTGTAAATTACATACGGAGATAATTACTGAGGGAAATAAATATTTACATGCAGTTGTGAGTTCTGTTCCTCATTTTAACTGTCAAAAATGTTATGAAAGGAATGCTACGTAGCCTGGCTCGGAACCCCCCCTCCCCCCACATAGCCCCAGCGTAGCCTTTCAGCCAACCCCTACCCCCCCTGGACCAAGCCACGTAGTTTGTGCACGGTCCCTGTGAAGTTGAAAGTTACTAACGTAGAGCGAAGCGGTTAGATTGTCTGATTGATGCGTTTTAAGTCGAATGTGGCTGAATCGCTCAACGGGCTCTCCGAGGCAAAGTGAGTGAAAGTTCCCGCTGACCACACAACTGTTGCCTCTTGTCGAGGTTTTCTGTTGCGCTGACGGCAGATTCCGTCCGGTTGAACAGCCAACTGACGCGTACTTTGTACAAACTAATATCCCCCGAAGCCGAATGAAACTTGAAATAATCTTAAAACATAAATAATTCCCGTTAAGGCTATAGCGAATATCACATACTTCAATGAGTTTTATGTTTTAGAACAACCATCTTAATTGAACCGAAACAGTATAAAAAATTACCATCCATGAAGTTGTCATGTAGCTTTAGATCTTCTGTCAGTCGATAGAGTATCCTTAGCGCATTATTCTTTTCCGCATAAGTAATCAGTAAGGACATGCTAGGAAATGGCAATAAAATTATTTAATTAATACATAATCATTCGTGTATTTTGGCAAAGACCGAAACATCGTTAGTGATTTAATATATGCTGTACATGAGGCTAATGTTTGTATGTAAACTGGCAATATCTCAATTTCTAGGTGGGTAGAGCTATTCTAGACAGCTATTCTCAGGCCAAATTTTAAATTGTAACGCACATACATAGGAGATGGCATACAAAATTCTCGTGAATTTGGATTATTATTGTGTCTTGGGATACGAATCGCAAGGTATAGATTGACAGAATACAGAAAGTACAGAAAATAGCAACTCGATTTGTGACTGCTTGCCACAGCCCTTAGAAAGCGTCACAGAATTTATATACAGATTGGGTTTGTATAGACTAACAGACTGTTGACGTAGTTTTAGTTTGAATTTATTGGAAAATACGTTCACAACCACGACTGCAATGAAATATTTCTTCGACATACCTATCGAATCCATCCGGGAAGATCAGGATTAGGGTTGAATGGATTTCTCGGTACAAGGTAGATGGCCCACCAGCGAAGGTTGGCTGTTAATATCCCTCGGACAATGGAGAGTAACTACGAGTACAAGAACACAGCTTATACAAGGATCCGGTTTATTAGACTCAGTCTCACGACAGATAGCAAAGTGATGTTGCCTCGATGATCAGGCATGAAGAGAGCCAAGTCTGTTATGCGCTGCGGTTAATTAGACCCCTCGTAGGTCACTTTGCAATCGCTGTGGCGTTGGCATGCTACTCGCAGCGTCTGTGTGAGCCATCTAGTAGCTAGCCCATACTCCCGATCCGACACGGCCATCCTGCTGAGACAGCCCTCCCTGGCTGTCGCTCATAGGCCACGGGTGCATGACTTGTCGGAGCTAGGAATGGAAAAAAAGTTCGGCCATGGCCTTAGGAAGGAACCATCCTTGCATTCGCCTGGAGTGATTTCAGGAAACCACAGAAAAGCGAAATCAGGATGGTAGTTGGTTGTTGCAATTGAGTCTCAGGCAGTGGTCTGCGTTGCTTTTCTTGTGATCCTGGAAGGGTCTGTAGGATTCGTCATGGCTGCCTGGTTGGCCGGCTTGGTGAGGCAGTTTCCTTATCACAGCATCCGTCGAATGTGTGAAGATTCTGAGAACATAAGATGATTAATCGCAGTATGTTCGGCTATCCTGACTTAAACAATTTTGTTGAATAATGACAGATTGTCAAGATGTTTTTAAAAAAACCTTTAAGATAATCCAGGTTTAATGTGTTTTTTTTGCGATTAGACATGAATGAGGGATTTTACTATCTTCATAACATCAAAGCAAGTTTTTAGAAACTCATTTTCTTCCTGGCGATATCCCCTCCCAAAAAAATGTAAAAAAATGTTTTTTGGACACTAATGTGAACAAATTTCTTTCCAAGAGCGAAATTAATTTCTTGATAGGTCCATCCATAGAATTTCTTGTAGCAAGGCCAGATGACAGTAGACTTTCATGGTGCCAAATTATAAAATTTGCTCTTCATGGCGAGATCCCATACAAGATATAAAATTTACTCTTCAAGGCGAGGTACCCTACAAGTTATAAAATTTACTCTTCAATGCGAGGTCCGTATAAATTATAAAATTTTGCTCTTTATAGCGAAGTCCTGGTAAATTTTAAAATTATGGTGTTGGTATCAAAGAAATTTTAAGATTTCATTCCTGGTAGCGAAGTCCTTGGAAATTGTGGGCCTTTGATGACAACGCCCAACATGGACTGGAAAGTTTGTTTTCCTTATAAGAGTTATTGATTGAACCATCATCCTACATTGGGTCGTTTGGGTAACGATTTTTTGGAAAAAGAAGCACTTTGCTCATGTTAGTTGTTAGTGTCCCGCTAAAGTTTCGCTCTAGGCACTGTAATTGACGGATGTTTTAGTTCGACACGAACTGCTATTGCTGAGAAATGAATCAAGATGCTGAAGACTCAACGAGAAGTAGTGAGTGCGTTATATTGCTCCATTTTACCTTTGTGCCGGAGATGTGGAGTACAGAGACGAAAGGTGAGGAAACGCTTTGCGGCTTTGAACTTTTAGACTTTCGGTTTTTTTTTTTTTTCGCTGCAGGTAGCTAATTGTTTAACAATTATCGTTTTCTATGGCGTGTAGAGGCAGTTTGTTAATAGCGGCGCAGCTATTCTGGGTTCAAAAGTCAACATGTGCCATCAGTTTCCTCCCCGGTACTGTATGTACAAATCGGATGCCTGCAGGTACGCTTGCCCTATTTGAGGATTTCCTCGTCCGTTTGCTAGTCTAGCGTCTTGGTGCTTCCTCCTGCAAGTTTGAAGAGTGTGGCCATAACTTGGTAAACTAGTAGGATATTAATTGTCGAAATTTAAAGCCGAGTTCTATGAACTGTCGCAGTTGCGTGATGATCCATAGAGGGGAGGGGGAAGTTGATGTGTGTGCGCGGCTATCCTGTCTAGCAAGCGTTCCCGTCTGTTGTGACAAATCCTAAGTATTCGATTTGGCTTCTAATAAATGTGAATTTGGCTGTATTAAAAAAAAAAAGAAACTCGCGGTGGTGGTGGATGAGAAAGTAGTCCATATCTGCTATTGCTATGGTATGCGCTAGTGGGCCTAAAGCTTTTACGACTATTCTTTGAAAAACTGTGTCTGCCGTGCGGTATAAATATATTTTTTTCCCAACAAAACAAGTGAACCATTTGCTATATGGTATTCAATTAGAAGGCAATGGGAATTAATCTGTGATTGTATTGTCATTGAACTGCCCATTGTCCAATTACGTGCGGTCGGAACAGGTGTTTTTGGACGGGTAATACGGGCCTAGCGAATGGCGATGGTCATGCCGTTATTATGCTTGCGTTTAATAGTTTCTATACTTTCTGCCTCGCGGTCTTAATTGTTGCTTAGTGTCATGTTGCGCGGCCGACACTACTATGCGGCATCGGTCCACGAGTCACATGTGCGATACGCCCATGTTAATGCGTCGTCCGTTACCTATGAAGAGTGTCTAGAACTCTAGCAATTTAGCGAGGGTAGGCGATATTGGGGTGGGACATCTGATTATTTTATTGGTATGACACTTTAGTTTTTCCCGGCGTATTGTTGAAATAAATAACTCTCGGGTTTTCTGCCGGTTAATTGATTTATTTAGTTCTTTTTCTTTTAACAACGTTTCAGCAACTGCCATCGTTGCCTTCATCAGGTTAACTCTTACTTTCAAGGACAAGACACTAACTGACTCGCGAGCCAGTCCTGGCTCCTATAAATAGCCTGTTGCCAAGGGAAGCTTCACCCTGCTCTGTGAATTACGCCTTGGCACCGAAGTCTGTACCCGCGAAGGACATGGTCTGTGCAGTGGAAAAAGCTGTACGTATAGTCCAGTCATTATAGTAAGTTCACCTCGGAATTTGAGATACCAAGCTGTAAGTCTGTAAATACTTGTATATTGACACCCTAAAAGTGGTCTCAAAACCTACATATGGTAGGGTGTGCGCAACTATTAAATTTCGAGGTCAAAGGTCACAAAAAATCGTTTTTTTTGCGCTTTTTTGTAAATATCTCATTTCCTATGAGTTTTTTGCTATTTGTATTTATTATCAATATTGTAGAATACAAAATTCTCTACAAATTTTGTCTAAAAATTTTTTTTATACGGTGAACCGTTTTCGAGATAGAGGGCGGAGAGCGCGCGGTCACAGCATCACTTCAGGTCAACCGGTGCCTCCGGTCGAAAACGCGCCATATATAGTTGATGAACTATCGATAAATCAATGATTATAAATATTTGTCAATTTTTATTAACTATTATATTATATTTTATCATTTTTCCTAACCTATCCACTTTTTATTCAGTATTAATTGACTTAACAACATTTACCTGCCCATGTAATTGCAGAATTGTTAATGAAAACATAGGAATTATATTTGAATTTTAACCTAATTAATATTAATAACTTCTTACATGATGGAAAAAACCAAATAAATTATTAATTAATCTTTTTATTAAAAAATATCATTCAATACATTTATTTTTATTAAAAGTAAAAAATGGAATAAATGGTACAAAAACTACAATTTATAATTTTAATCATCTTCTTCCTCTTCTTCGTCGTCTTCCGGCTGTTGGTAAATTTCAAACTGGTCTTCATTATCGTCTTCAACGACATTTGTCTCAAGTTCTTCCATGATTTCGGGGTCAAAGGTTCCATCTTCGTTAATGTCGCTCTGATATGGTAGAGCATTGAGACAAGCTTGCCCATTACATTGGCCACAAGCTAAAGAGCATTGCAAGCCCGCTTTCCTGCATCCGCATCGCGAACCACAACCACTCTTGCAGTTGCAGAAAATTGTATTTAGCAAATCTTCTGGAGCAGGTGGTAAAATTGTCATGATAGGCTCCAAAAAATCGTTTCGCATTGCCCAACCCCATACCTGGGGTTCCAAATCATGCCCTAACCAAGTTTGATCTTGATAATATACACGTTTGAAAAGTTGATGAGCAGCTGCACTTGTTGGTGGAATATTTGAAAGCTGCACAGGTTTATTAAGTTTTGTAGACTTGACGTAATGCATATAACGAAGATGATCGAGACTTTTCACAGATTTCTCTAATAATTGCTGCTGCAGCTTCTACAATTCTTAGCCTTTCTGTTTCAGGATCTATTTTTTTACTTTCGTACCAAAGTTTTGATAGAATATTAGCTTGCGCATCACGGAAAGAAATGATTGTGAAAGCTCCAACTTTCTTCGTAATTACGATATCGGTTAAGTACTTCTGTTGTAGTCTTGTAATGATAGTTTTATCTTCTGGCACATACCCTGTCAAGACATCTTTAAGCTCTTTTAGTGTGAATTGAGAATCATTATTATTTTCGATGTAATTGAAAATCTCTAACATAGCTTCTGTAACTTGATTATCTTGACGAGGTTTCTCAAGAGGCGATGATGATGATGATGATTTATTTGAAAAGTTTGTAAAGCAAGCAGCATGGTACTTCGCTTCAGCAGCGATCAAATCATACTGTAAAATTATACGACTTTTCACCAATTCTCCGAAATCATCCCCACGTTCTTCTGCTTTTTTGATAACAGTATCTTTGAACTCAAGAGTACTCACATTTTTTATCTTCCGCCTGTATTTTTCTCTTTTCTTTTTCTCTGCAGCCTCATCAGCAACTTCGCCACAAAATAAACATTGATTCTTAAAATCAAACACTTCACCTCGTTTTTTACGGAGTACTAATGGAGAAGTTATAGTTTCTCCTTCTTCTTGTTTCCGTTTTGCTGCTTGGATACAGTTTTTACTAATGTAAACACTTCGGCACTTTTCATGCACTTTAACAGAGGTTACTGATTTTAAATAATCAATTTTTCCGTCGTTTCGTTCGACACTTGCAGTTAGTAGAGATTTCATACCGCGCAATACTTCAATAAGCGATTCACCTCCCGAATCTGACTTATTACATAGAAAACACAAATCAGCCATAGTTCTTGAAATTGTACGTCCGTAGTTACCAAGATACGATTCAAACTGAAAGAAAGAGAAGACGGTAGTAACTATATAATACAATTGAACATCTGTCCCTACTGGCTATAAATAGAAAGGTCCGTAGTGTATAATAGGGGCCCGTATAATTCCCAGGTATAAATTTTGACGTAGTGGAAGGATTTTAAAATTTACAGATTTTAAAGAAGATGCACTTAATTATTTTCTATTTAAAATGTCATTAGTGTAAATGGGAATATAATTATAATATAATTTAAGTTTTTCCCTTAATTATTTTTTAATTTCAGGAAACGGTTATCAGTATTATTGAATCGATATAGATTTAATGCATGAAGAAAATGATAAAATATAATATAATAGTTAATAAAAATTGACAAATATTTATAATCATTGATTTATCGATAGTTCATCAACTATATATGGCGCGTTTTCGACTGGAGGCACCGGTTGACCTGAAGTGATGCTGTGACCGCGCGCTCTCCGCCCTCTATCTCGAAAACGGTTCATCGTATAAAAAAAATTTTTAGACAAAATTTGTAGAGAATTTTGTATTCTACAATATTGATAATAAATACAAATAGCAAAAAACCCATAGGAAATGAGATATTTACAAAAAAGCGCAAAAAAAACGATTTTTTGTGACCTTTGACTTCGAAATTTAATAGTTGCGCACACCCTACCATATGTAGGTTTTGAGACCACTTTTAGGGTGTCAATATACAAGTATTTACAGACTTACAGCTGGGTATCTCGAATTCCGAGATTCTTACCTAATTTAAGCTTAAATGACTGGACTAGTACGCTTACAGCAGATGCAGCGGAAGAAATACGTCGTGAAACTTGTCGTGTTTTGAAGGAGGCCAAACTTCCTAAACCCAACATCACGAGGCTCGAGCGACAAGCATTACGTGAGTAATGATGACATTGTAGTTATTCATGCTGACAAGGGAAATGCGACAGTTCTTCTATCAACGGAAGAATATGATTCTAAAATTAAGAGCTTATTACATGACGCTGGTTACAAGTCGATTGAAGCCGATCCTACATCTAAAGTGGTTATCAAAACTAAAGCCCTTCTCAAGAAATCTGGTTTGCCTGAGGAGACCATCAAGAATCTACGACCTCGTGCAGCCAGGCCGCCGAGGTTATATGGCCTACCAAAAGTCCACAAGGAGAACGTGCCCTTAAGACCTATTGTCAGTGCAATCGGTGCTCCCACATATCAACTGGCGAAATATCTCACACGCCTATTGAGTCCACAGGTAGGTCATTGCATACATCATGTTTCGAATTCTGCCCAGTTCATACAGATGATCCAGGGTCTAACCGTGTCTGATTCAGACCTCTTGGTGAACTTTGATGTCGTGTCTCTGTTCACACGGGTACCTGTCAAGGAGACTTTAGAACTATTACGACGACATTTTGACCAAGGAATTGTAGACCTATTCCAACATGTGCTCACTTCTACATATTTCATGAACGGTGGACGATACTATGAGCAAACTGATGGTGTGGCTATGGGCTCGCCAAATTCTCCTGTGGTAGCTGATTTATATATGGAGGATTTTGAGAAAAGGGCTCTGGATACTGCTCCATTAAAACCAAAATGCTTCTTTCGATACGTGGATGACACATTTATAATTTGGCCACACGGCTTTGCAGCGCTCCAAGAATTCTTGCAACACCTGAACTCAATCCATCCTAACATATGTTTTACCATGGAGATTGAGAAAGATGGCATGCTGCCATTCCTGGACGTACTAATTAAACGTAAGCCAGATGGTACTTTGGTGCATAGCGTTTACAGGAAACCCACACACACAGATCTGTATTTGGGGGCTACCAGTTTTCATCACCCAGCTCAGCGAAAAACTGTTTTGACAACACTGGTCCACCGTGCGCGAGACATCTCGGACAGTGATAGCCTACGTGAAGAACTAAGGCACCTACGGCAAGTTTTCAGACAGAATGGTTATTCCGAAGAACATATTAAACAGGCCTTTCTCCCCCAGAAACCGAAACTAACACCTGAACAAGAGTCTCCAAAAACCGTCGCTGTGTTGCCTTATGCCGGGGATACTTCTGGAAAAATCTGAAGAATATTAGCACGATATGGCGTAAGGTGTATCTTCAGTCCACCTATGAAGATACGTGATATGTTACGCACGGTGAAAGACGACCTTGGCCTTCGAGTTCCGGGAGTTTATTCGATCCCTTGTGAATGCGGCAAAGTATACATCGTGCAAACTATAAGAACTATCGAGGAACGCCGCAATGAGCACCAAAGATATCTGCGGTTACTACAACTGGACAAGTCCGCATTAGCAGAACATACTATAGAATATTTTCACAGCATCAACTTCGACAATTCTGAAGTTCTGGCTAAGATCCGTATTTCTGGGACTCAGTGGTCAGAGAAGCGCTGGAAATTCGATTAAGTGACAACAGCATTAACAGAGATGGTGGTCTGTTCCTGAGCGAGGCTTGGGAGCCAGTCGTAAAAGACCTAAAACAGCAACGTGTTAGACACAACCTTCCGAACAGACGCCGTTATGACACGTCGACCAATGGCAGATAAGTCGTTCGTGATTGGTCAGTTCCAGAGCTCTCGTGTAATGCCGCCGGTTAAGCAACGATGAGTGTGGAGAGCACTAGGATGGGTGACCGCACATGCCAACTGTTAATGCAACGTCATGCGTGGTTTTTACTTGGATGGGTGACCACTCAAGATACTGCCATGGATCTACTAAATGCCATCCAGTTGCTGAGCTACGGGATGCAGCCACGAGATGCAGAGATGCAACCAAACCGGTTTGACCCCGTCTATGGCCGTGTACATCGCCGACCAATCACAGAGCAGGGTGAAGCTTCCCTTGGAAACAGGCTATTTATAGGAGCCAGGACTGGCTGGCGTCGCGCGATAAAGTGAAAACTACACCGGCCGCGCCGCGCGTAAATGTACCTGCATCCTCGCCAACAGCGGGGACCAGGGCGGGCACCGCATTCCGAGGACCAGTCCATGTTCCTGCAGAAGGGGAGGCCACTATACCCCGTGCAGCGAAGCACGTGGAGCCCGTAGGAGGAGAATCAGCGCCCAACCAGTCCGGCGGCGGGGAGGTAGCACAGCTCGGTGGAGGGGAGGGCGACATGGCGGCCGACCCACGCAAGGAGCAGTCAGAACAGTCCCGGCAGCAGGCCGGGACGGTCGCCCCCGAGGGTGACTTCCAGCTCCCAGCCCGTAGTGGGGGTGAGGCGGGGAGCGGAGGGGGAGGCCACGCAGTGGCTGCACCCGGCAGCGAGCTGTCAGTCGCTGCTCGCCCGCAGGGTGGACAGCAAGCAACGGGAGCTGTCTCCCGGCTCCCAACCAGCACCAGGCGAAGGGGCACAGGAAAGACGGCGCGAGGCGCTGGAAGGGCGCCTCGCCCTGCTAGCGGCCCCAAGCGCGCAGTCGACCGCCGGTCGCAGACCAGAGCGGTCAGCAACGGGGCACAGCAACCAGCTGTCGGTAGGACAGTAGTTCCCCGCCCACTAGCCAATTGCTCAAGTCCTCAACAGACAGCCATACGATCTAAAGAACCATGCAGTAGCAAAAGCGAGCCAATAGCCTCCATCTCAAGCAAGACCAAAGCCGCTCCTAAAGACAACACTCTAGAAGGCGGTGCGGAGGAAGGCTGGCGGATACCACGGAAGACCTCTCGTCCTAAGCAACTGATCCGATCTACAGGCCCGGATACAGCCAACTCTTTTGAAGTACTGGACGCTGGGCAGCACGAGAGCCAACAAGAACCAACACCTCTGGAAGCTCCAAAGGGATACAGTCGACGCATCCCGCCCATCATCGCGCAAGTAAAAGGGAACATTGCGTTCTCTGGGCAAGAGCTCGAGGCCCACTGCCAGCAAGCGTTCGACTTCAAGCCCTCGGCGGACGGGCTGCAGATCCGACTAAGAACCGTCGACGACTACAATTGTGCTACAGCATATCTGCAGGAGGAGAATATTCCATACTACTCCTTCCCACTGGCAACTGACAAGACAACCAAACTAGTCATTCGAGGACTCCCACTGTGGCTGCCGACTGAAGAAGTCCAGGCAGGGCTCACAAATGCCGGATTTAAAATTGAATCTGTGGAGCAATTGAGAGTCCCAGCCGACCCAGCCAGAAATCTACAGGAGCGACCGATGCCTCTGTTCATGGTCACCCTGAAGGACACACTGGAAAACAGGCCAATAATGGAGCTGGATAGCCTATTAAAAATACCTGTAAGCCTCGAAAAGAAGAGGACAGACAGAGGTCCTCTCCAGTGCTACCGCTGTCAGAAGTACGGCCATGTTAGCCGACATTGTCGACTGCCAGTGGCATGTGTCAGGTGCGGTGGCAGCCATACCGCCAAGGACTGCGCACTCAAGAAAGGAGAAGGGCAGCCAACCTGCGCGAACTGTCAAGGCCCACACGTAGCCTCGTACAGAGGCTGCCCCGGGTATCAGGATGCAAAGCGGCGAGCATCTAGGAAGCCTGGTGACAGCAAAAATAGGCGGGAAGCACCTACACAACTCTCCGACCAACGGCCTCTAACAACGACGAGCAGCCAACCAGTAGGAATCACGACTGTGGCCACCGATGAAGGAACAGCAAAGCAGAACCACAAGAAGCCAGCAACGGACCCAGCAGCTGCACCTGACACAGGACTAAGGGCAGTCATGAAACAGCTGACTGAAGCTGTGCAGGGGTTGAGCGACATTGCAAACACCTTGCAGACAGTCGTCATGGCAGCGATACAGAACAACACGACAGCGAGACAGAACAGCGCTACTCAATCCACCGCAGGTCAACAGTCCGAAGATGGCCATTAGACCACTGGAAGGAGTCAGAACCTGCGCTTGGAACGCTAATGGACTAAAGAAGCAAGACAACGAATTCCAGAACTTTATGCGGGATGAAAGGGTGGACGTCTGCCTGGTCTGTGAAACGCACCTCAAGCCAGGAGTACGCGTGACGGTTCCCAACTATTTATCGTACCGCAGAGATAGACCAACCGCAGGAGGAGGAGTTGCCGTGTATGTGAAGAGGTCGCTGAAACACCATGCTACCTCGCTTCCCATCATGACTACGATCGAAGCCGCAGCGGTGGTGATCTACACAACGACGGGCCCAATCACCATGATTGCGGCCTATCACCCGCCGGGGGCAACGATCTCCACCGCCGACTTGGCCGCCCTTAGCAACATACCCGGAAACTTCATCATTGGAGGTGATCTAAATGCGAAGAACCGCGAATGGTATAGCCGGGTGACCAACGCAAGTGGCAATGTGCTGCAGAGGGAGGCACAGCGGAGAGGGCTGGCGGTCTGGGCGCCGGAGAAGCCTACGTACTTCCCCACGCAAGAACGATACAGAGCCGACGTTCTAGACGTGTACATCACTCGCGGCATACCCGCAAGGCCACTGCTGCTGTCAGTCCCGCAGCTATCCTCAGACCACAACCCGGTGTTAGCGGACTGGGATATGGGACAGGAAAGCGAAGAGACGAGTGGCCGGAACTACTGGAGAACAAACTGGACCCAATTCCAGGAGGAACTCCAACCGGTGATGGAGCAACAGCTGCAGCGCGGTAACGAAAATGGAAACATCGACCAACATTTGCAAAGCTGGACGGAAGCCACCCTGAGGGCAGCAGAGAAATCAGCCCCAATGAGGAAGAGAAAACCGGGAAACCAGCTTCCCCAAGAGCTACTCGACCTCATCAGGGACAAGAATAGGGCAAGGAAGAGCTGGCAGCAGACGCGTGACCGAGTGTACAAGGGGCTGCTAAATCGCTTGCAACGCGAGGTCAAGGCCCCAACTGGAAAGGTACAGGAACGACCAGTGGGACAGCCGGGTGGCTCAGCTTCGGACGGAAGACGGTACCGCGTGGCAGCAGACGAGGAGATTTATAAGGGCGAGAAGGCGTACTACTGTTCTCCACGGACCGCAAGGATTGGTCTACACCTCTGAGGAGAAAGCAAATGTCCTTGCTGACGTTTTCGAGGAAAACTTCCGTCCTGTGGCCGAGCCATACGACGAGGAACACATCAGGAGAGTCAACCGCGAACTGCGCCAATATCTGGCCAGCGACGAAGAGGACGACGAGCAGATAGGCGAGGTTGACGCCAGGGAGATAATAGAGGTGGTGAGGAGGTCGCAGCCCAACAAAGCTCCGGGAAATGACGAAATCAGCAACCTCATTCTGCAGCACCTGCCTCCAGCAGCAGTCCAGAGCCTAGCGCACCTCTTCAACAAAATTCTCCGGCGGAAGAAGTACCCAGACGGCTGGAAGGAGGCAGAAGTTGTGGCGATACCCAAGGCTGGGAAGGACCACACCTTCCCACAACACTACAGGCCCGTGTCGCTGCTGCCAGCTGTCTCTAAGGTATTCAAGCGGCTACTCCTGAGGCGACTGATGGTCCATGTAGATAGGCTGCAACTAATCCCCGCAGAGCAGTTCGGCTTCCGCCCAGAACACTCAACAACGCACCAGCTGATGCGAGTGGTGGAAGAAGCGACCGACGCCTTTAACAGACGCCGGTAGTGCGGCTTGGTACTACTCGACGTGGCTAAAGCCTTTGATACCGTGTGGCATGTGGGTTTACTACACAAACTGAAAACAGCCGGCATACCAAAACCCTTCGTGCTGCTCATAAGAAGTTACCTGTCTAACAGGAAATTTAAGGTCAAGGTCGAACGCTATTTGTCCACGTTGAGGAAAATCCGAGCAGGGGTGCCACAGGGATCGGTACTGGGGCCGGTGATATTTATCATTTTCACATCGGATATCCCCAGACCGATATACATCATGTCAGCCTTCTATGCGGACGACACTGCATACTTCACATCATCATGGAGCATACAGGTCATCTGGCAACGCCTACAGGCAGCGCTGGACGAGCTAGAGGAGTGGGCGACCCTGTGGCGGGTGAAGATTAACACCACCAAATCCCAAGCGGTGGTCTTCTGCAGAAGAGGCTTACCACCACGGCTGGGCCTACAACTGTTTGGGGAGCAGATCCCCCAAAAGAATGCCGTACGCTACCTTGGCGTTACCCTGGACCAGCGACTGACGTGGCGGCACCACATCGAGGACGTCAGGAGCAGGGTCAACCAAAGGTTGGGGGTCCTGTACCCAATTCTCAACCACAATTCATCGTTGCCTCCACGCTGCGGTGTCCGAGTCTACCAGGCGCTCGTTCGCCCAGTAATCGAGTACGCCAGCCCAGTGTGGGCCTACGCCGCCAAGACCCACATGCGGAAGCTGCAGGTGCTCCAGAACAGAGCTCTGAAGAGAGCACTGCATCTCCCACTGAGATTTCCAACGGCGGACCTGCACCAGCTGGCGCAGGTACCCACACTCCCTGCGAGGATGGCAGCCACGGCGGAGAAATTCTTCACCAAAGCAGCGTCATGCAGGAACCACCTGATCAACGAGTTGGGCGAGTACGACACCGAGGGGCTGAGGCACAAGAGACCAAAATCGATCTTCGATCCAGGTTAGTGCTCAACACAGTGACGAAGAAGTGCACCCCCCCTCCCCCCAGTGGCAGAAATCCGTGTGAAACTATCTAGTGCAGTGAGTCAAAGAAAAGAAGTGCCCCCCCCCCTTCCGCCTATCGCAGAAATCCGTGTGAAACTATCTAGTGCAGTGAGTCAAAGAGTGGAAACCCATGATCCTTGACTACAATCTGTTCCACAACTGTGGACCTAGTATATAAGAATTTTAAAGTACTAATAACCATAAGATAATTTTGCAAACATATAACTCTGACAATGTGTTAATCAATTGCACGAAAGCAAAGCCAATGCCTAAAAACGTAATGATAATTATAACCAAATTGTAAAAGCAGGGGAAGATGTCATCAACAGAATGACAGGCACCCCTACTCTAGTCCCGTCAACTCCAGTGGAGTTGACAGTAATTTCGTGTGCTGCTGCTGACTACAATGTACCCACTCACGGGACGGAGACGCTGGCTACAGGACGTGCCATATCAGACCCGAAACGCGGACGATCGTCATGTCGGCGGCTGTTACAGATGCCGACTTGTCGGCAATCGATACAGCAGAAGGTGACGATATCTTCATTGAGGGGAATCGCGAGCGAGACGGCCATGTCAGCCGCTTCGACCTGAAGCGCTTTACGCCAAACCTGGACAAGCTGCAGTTCAGGGACTTCCTGCGGAAGCATGATGATACCTCCATCACTCTGTGGGTTTTCAGTGCCGGCATGAAATACGGCTGGTCCATTACAGACAACTGGATGGACTGCAGTACTGCCCTGGCCATCCAGGGAGCGGAAGACCCAGACGTCATGCTGGTACATGATGATGCTGCGGCAAAGGGGCACAAGCGCCCGGATGCCCCTAACATCAATTCCACTGGTTCTAAGGGAGGGTTTCTGCGCGAAGAAACTCTTCCGAAAACTAAATGGAAGAAGAAAGAGGCTGCACAGGAAGCAACAATCAGCGGTAACAGAGGACTGGCAGGTGGCTGGAGGCAAAACTGTTGCCTCTACATCCACATCGCTGCAGACTCCAGGGGCAGAGGCACCAGGCTTCAAAATCCCAGAGCCTCCAGCGCAAACCAGCCCTCAGAGGAACGACGCTGCGGCAGACCAAGCAGCTCCAGTGTCGCCCACGCCAGAAGATGAAGAGGAAGAGCCAGCACCAACCACGGAGCAGGGTCCTGTCCAACCCGTGGTGGCGGCTTATGAGGGAAACTGGGGCCGGCCTGTATGTACAGCTCCTGCTGGCTACAGAGCTGCCTCTGTTCTGCTGGCCTGTCGAGGGAGGCCTGCAGATCCTAGCCTCATGCCACGCCGACCTGATGAGGGCCACCAGCCTGCTGAGTGACTAGGGCATCGGCTGCAACATGGTGCAGCCCAGTCCGCCAAACCAGCCGTCGCCTGTTGCCATCTCAGCACTGCCGAGAGAGAGGGTAAGGAAGGCTGCCAAGAAGAGGCCTTCTCCGCCCGAACTCCGGCAGTGTTTTAACTGTCAAAACCATGGAAACCAGGCGAGCGACTGCACCCAACTGCGAAGATGTGTCCGGTGTGGGGCGGACCACAAATTAGCCGACTGCTCCACGGCCAGAGAAGAAACAATCTTCTGCAACTGCTGCCGAGGGCACGCGGCCTGCTTCTCTGGCTGTGAGATCAAGAAGGCTCTTCGGGCAGGACGCCGCTCGAAACCAGCAGCGGTAACAAACCGCCGCCAAGAAGGCAGCTCAAGACAGCCTCCCCACCAGCACAGACCGGCGGACAAGCCTGCGCACGAGCCCCATACGAGGCCCGTTGCGCGCCGCCCTAGACCAGCCCAAGACAGCTCCTGGGTTCTCAGTCAGTCATCGTAATTATAATTACGATGACTGACTGAGAACCCAGTAGCTCATGGAGCTGACTACTCTCATTATGCTACACCCATAATGAAACCTTAATACAACTAAACTGGAAGGAGATAAGATAAATGTAAGAACTTCCCCATACTCCGGGATCTAGGCCACCCGGATAATGTTAGTCTGTGGTCAGTCAGTCATCGTCGAGGTGAGAGGGAAGCGAAGATGTGTCAGACTATAGGGTTCCACCCTCCCCCCCCTTCCGAGGCTTGAGGGATTTACCGCCCCACGGCCCTCTCCCGAGTGGAGAGGAACCCCCGGGCGCGCTGTATAGGGTTGTTACTGGATCTGGAAACCCAGCGGTGTTAATGAAGGACCAGAACAACATACCCAGTAGGCAACACGAGTGTCCGAAAAGCCACTGGCGTTTCGTGCACAGCATGGCGTCAGGATCGAAATCGCCGAGACGGAGATCGCCGTTGGTCCAAGAAGAGGACAGTGAAGATTACCCGAGATCACCTTCGGGCTCCGAAATGGATTGCTCAGAGCACTCAGATTCAGAATCTGAGAATCCGACTCATCCAGTCACAATTCATCAGAGTGACAGAATAAAAGAGTTCCTAAAGAAAAAAGAAGATTTCCCCAGCCTGCCGCAGCCCACAAATGGTTTCCAGACTGTTAAAGGGAAGAGGAAGCGTAAAGGAAATCCGCTTAAGCATTGAAACCAGCTATAGATTCGCCTCCCTGGAGGATAATGAACAGCCAGAGCAAATAACAGCCAGTTCTCAACCTCCATCGGAGCACTTGGAGCAAACAAGCCCCGCTGAAAATGACTCCAATACAGCAGCTGATCAAGCCACAAAAAGGGAACGAATTCCTCCAGTAGTGATCAAGGAAGTCCAGAAGTATCTGGAGATGAATCAAGCCCTAAGAAGCCACCTAACATGGGGTCTAAAGGTGGTGTACAGCGACGGTCACCTAAAATATTTTGTAGACAACAAAGAGGACCACCAAACCCTTCTTAAATTCTTCAAACAACATAGAATAGACCATTTCAGCCACCAAATGCCATACGAGAAACCACTGAAGGTGGTCATCAAAGGCCTGCCACCATCAATCGCAACAGACAGCATTCAGGAAGACTTGGCATCCAAGGGATTTGTCGTTCTATCTGTTCATCAATTTAAAAAGCAGAACCAAGAAACCAGAGAGCTTATCCCACTCACTACTTTTGCAGTGACCTTGAAACCTGGTGCAGAATCAGACGCGATCTATATTGTTCGCGCAATTCTCTATACAAGAGTCAAAATAGAACGCTACAGAAATCTAAACGGTCCTCCTCAATGCATAAAATGTTAACGGCATGGTCACACCGAAAACTGCTGCAACTTTCCTGCCAGGTGTGTAAAATGTGCAGGGCTGCACTCAAGCAAGAACTGCACTATCCCTAACAGCCAAAAAGCAAAATGCATCAACTGTAATGGGGATCACGCAGCCTCCTGGAGAGGTTGTCCCATTTATCAGAAGATAGTGATGCCTCCGAATCCAAAACAGAAAACCGACGAAACCCAAAACTTCCTAAACAAACGTTACAGCATAAAAACTAGTGAGCATGATTCTAAGAGCCAAAGTAAGAAGCAAAACAGAACAGGCCAGAAAAGTGATCCAAAAAAGAAGACAACAGAAGGCTACCACTCCTTCGCTGATACACTGAAAGGCTCTAGGAGGATCAAGAACAGACATATAGAATCAGAAGAAGAGGAGTCTGATAGTCAAGTCGATTTCCTAGACATGAAGAAATTCCTTAATACAATGAGAAGAACAATGAAAAAAGTTAACATCGCCAAAGAAAAGTTTACCAAACTCTTTGCGTACATGGAAGGTGTTATGGCCATGCTGAAATAATGGCCAGAACTCCGTTTTCACAGAGCGACATAAATATTGTATTATGGAACGCAAATGGAATAAAAATAAAAAGCTAGAATTACTAGATTTTTCGAACTGGCACAATATTAACATAATTCTGCTGGCAGAAACACACCTTAAACCCAAGGACACCTTTAGACTATCAGGCTTTCAAATTTACAGATCCGACAGAATAGGCCAGCGAGGCGGTGGTACAGCAATTGCAATCAGGAATTCTCTATCACATGCAGTCATGAAAACTATCAACTCGCTGGAAATGGAAGCAACGGCTGTAAGAATCCACACCAAAGAAGGACACATAATCCTTTCATCAGTTTATTTGCCACCCAACAGAGCCCTAACTGAACATGACTTGGTCGAAATCCTATCAAAAGGGAACAAAATTATAATAGGTGGTGATTTAAATAGCAAGCACACAGCATGGAACTCACGCACCTCCAATGCTAAAGGAGAGCTACTATACCAACTGTCTGAAAGGAGGAACATACAAGTCTATGGACCCACTGAGGCTACATACATTCCAAACCGCGGCAACGCCCAGCCGGACGTCCTCGACATTGTCGTAGCTAAAAACATCACTCATGACATACACCTTCAAACATGGAGAGATCTTTCGTCGGACCACAATCCAGTCGTGCTTCAATTCAAGAATTTTACTCTACCACACAACAGCCATAAAAAAATAACAGAAACAAACTGGAACTACTTCTCCAGGCAGATCCACAACAAAATAAACACCACCTTCAATGTATCGTCACCTGATCGCATCGAAAAGGCTATCAACCACTTCAATACTACAATCAAAGAAGCCGAAAGAAAAGCGTCCGTTACCACCACCATCATACACAACAACGTCTATCAAGAACTGCCAGCCATACTCGAAGACCTGAGATACCTAAGGAATCGTTACAGGACACTCTGGCAACGTTTCCGCGACCCTGCCGACCGCCGTAGATTCCGTCACTCCTCCCGCCAACTCACCGCGCGCCTAAAGGAGAGAAGATCAGAAAGATGGGAAGATAAAATGTCCCATCTCTTATTAGAAAACAAGGAAGCCTGGGACCTAATTTGATCCTTAAAAGAGCCAAAGGAAGCGAAATCCCCAATATTAGGCCCGCCAGGTCCATGCTTTCTGCCGTTAGAAAAAGCCGAAATCCTGGCAGAGCACTTTGCCGTCCAACATACATAAGTGGTCTATCCCCTAACTCCAGAATAAGAACAGACGGAGGCCGCAACAAATCAGCGTGTAGAGGACAGACTAAGCAGACCCCCTTCCGACCAGCCAGAACTAACAACACCCGGTGAAGTGAGAACAATCTTCAAGAAATTAGCCGGAAAGAAATCACCTGGAATCGATGGCATAGGCAATATTCACCTAAAGAACCTACCAAGGAAAGGTCTGGTACTTCTCACCAGAATTTTCAATGCATGTCTCCTACCAAAAGGGGTAACGACAAAACAATTTCGAATAATTAGAGACCAATTAGCTTACTCTCTGCTACCTCCAAGCTGCTGGAACGTATTCTGCTGAAGAGAATTAAGGCAAGCTTAGATTTTGGACAAATCATCAGGAAAGAACAGTTCGGTTTCCAAAACCGAGTAGGAGCCACCTGTCAGTTAGTAAGGCTCACCGAGCAAATCAGCAAAGGTTTTAACTGGAATAAATCAACAGCAGCCATATTTGTCGACATTGAAAAAGCCTATGACAAAGTGTGGCACACCAAACTAATAGACAAGCTATTCCATCACACCGATATACCCGACTGCTACATTGCCCTCATAGCAAGCTAACTCAAGGACAGGAGGTTCTTCGTCCAAATCGAGGGCCAGAAATCATCTATCTTCACAATTAACGTGGGCTTACCGCAGGGATCTGCCTTATCGCCTCATCTGTTCAGCATTGATGTCAATGACATACGAACCCCGCCTAACGTTTATATTGCACAATTTGCGGATGACACGGTTATCTACGCAACTGGAGGTAACCACGAAAGAAATATTTCCAACGCCCAAGCAGGCCTAGACGCCTTTAGTCTCTGGTGTCGAGAAAATAAGGTGAAGGTGAATCCTACTAAATGTGCCGCAGTGTACTTCTCTACTAAACGACCGGACCTACAAAGACAGCTGGAGCTAATGGGACAAAGGTTGCCCTGGGTTACCGAGCACCGGTACCTGGGGATAACGTTAGACCATAAACTACTCTTCCGTCAACATGTCCTCGACAGAAGAAAAAAAGCCCTAGCCGTGGTTATGAATCTGACACCAATCTTCATGAGCAACGACTTGAAACTCGAAACAAAAGTAAGAATATATAAATCAAGTTGTCTACCCTTCATTATGTACGGTTGCCAGTTCTGGGGAACTGCATGTAAATCTACCTTGCTACACTTACAAAGAGTGCAGAACAGATGCTTAAGAATGATTAGCCATGCGAGCATCTACACGCCAATAGACCATCTTCACGAGATCACCAATATGCCTACCATCCAAGCAGCAATCTTTCGTCAAGCAGATAATTTTTTCACCAGGCTCGATACAATCCGCCCAGAAGTTGACAGATTGGAGTCAGTAGGTACAGTACTCCCAATGGAATGGCACAAATTCAAAGTGCCACTTAGCACAATTATGACACCGATATAAAGGATCAACTACCACAAGCGATCCTTAATAAGAAAATTCAATGGTTTCCCGTAAAGGCTGTTTATAACGGTCAAAGGCGGGTTTTTCCCTAACGCGAATCATAGCGAATCACAAAATCTATTCGAAACAGTAGATTAAGCTACATACAGTAGCGGGGCTACAAAACGCCGTTGAGGCAGTGAAGAAAAAAAAATTAAACAAAATCCTGGGTTCAGTCGGCAACCACCCGGCCGCCGAGAAGGTCGTCCTGCCGACCACTGCCACTGCCGTACCGGACCCAGCGACCAACTCACGGCGGTGGTTACGCTGCTCACGCAGCTGATCACCGCCCTGATGCCACGTCGAGAACAAGAAATCACCAGACAAACCAACAACTGACGACTTACACATAAAGCCATTTCAAAAAAATCAAAATAGACAGATGTCATAGGGCTCGCCGTGGTGGCACAAACCTCCAGTCGACGACGACAACGACGACTCGCGAGTCAGTCAGTGTCTTGTCCTTGAAAGTAAGAGTTAACCTGATGAAGGCAACGATGGCAGTTGCCGAAACGTTGTTAAAATAAAAAGAACTAAATAAATCAATTAACCAGAAGAAAACCCGAGAGTTATTTATTTTATTGGTGGTTGGATTGGTCGGATTCCCACAAATTTGCTACAGCCAAGCGCTTTTCGGCTTCTGCTAAAGGTGACTAGTTGACTTTAACATGGCGTCGATTCCTTGTTACAAGATTTCTTGCGCTGGTAATATTTTTTTACTAGCTTGTGGTTAGAAAGCACGTGTAAAAACGTGTCTACGATCGTATCATTTTTGCCTGTCTCGAGATTAGCCGGTTAGCGCGGGTCCAAGCCTAGCGACACAACGGCCAGGTGTACCAGTTTTCCAGACAATTAAATGGCGCTACTCTTTGACGCTATATTAAGAGGGAAGTGACTCACCATTGTTGCTCAGCATCCCGCCTGGACCACTTCTGGTGCATCAGACCACCTGCTTGTTGGCAGCAATTGTGGCGGCTGTTCCGCTGCCTCGAGCTGCCTCTCACGAGGTGCTGTGCTGCACCATGTTCTCTCGGCCCGCAATGGTTGCCAGCTGCTTGACTTCTCGACCTCAGTCGATTGGTGAAACTTCTTTCCAAAACACGTCCATTGTGCAATCAAACAGTCGGTGGCATTCAGAATGGTGCTATGCGGCTGCCGTTGCGCGTGTCCGCAGTCAGCTTCCTCTTCCGGCGTGGTTTTTTTTTTTTCCTCACCATACAGCCAACCTATGTATACATTTTTACATTGTGGATTTGCAGATATAGTACTAATACTAAGCAGAGTTAAATTTGCAACATGACATATACATACAATTACATTATAAAAATTTCATGTTTTTCGGATATTGCACTAATACTACACAGACTTTAATTTACAGTATAGCATATACAATTGCAGGCCTTCAATACCTGTTCCATTAATTTGCATATAAATATATATTTCTACACATTAATTACACAAACCAATTTCCTTGTCCCATATTAAAATTAATAAAAGAAAGAACAATATTCAGCATAATCTCAGAAACATATCTATATTGTAATTCCCATCGTTATAAAAAAAATTCATACATTATTTTATACGTTCTGACTTCCTCAGTGGCCAGAAGTGTGGTGACTCTGGTTGGGCCCACGTAACCCAGGTAGTTTCTTGAGGAGTTTCTGTGTTGCTGCTCTTCTCATCGGATATCCTAATAACAGATGGTTGGTTTCCTCCACCTCCCCACACTCACAGTATGGCGTCTCTTGAGCTCCGATGCGGTGTAACTGTTTCTTGAAGGGTCCATGGTTGGCTCTCAGGCGCATAATTGTTACATAAAATTTTCTGGTTACCCTCCATTTGTTTATACCAATGTGATTTAGGTATATGCGGGTGGATTTCCCTGTAATTACTTCCTTTGTACTCTGCTGTACGTGCCCACTCATCTTACCACCTAGATCTCAGTGCTTCTTTGAATTTCTTCAGGTGGTCCGACGCAGGTATCTTGTGCGGGCATCTTACTCCATCCGTGATAGCTTTCTTGGCTAGGTTGTCTGCCATTACGTTGCTTCGCATACCACAGTGGCCTTTAACCCATACTATTGTTACTTCTTTCTCCCTGCTTTGTAGCGTATCTACTTCCTTCATTATATCATAGACTAGTTGGTTGTTGTGACGCTGGGCTATGTGGTTCTTCAGTATCAATACTGCTGAACGAGAGTCCGTTAATATAATAACCTTATCTTCCCGACTTCCTCCCGCATATTTTAAGGCTTCCAGGATTGCTGTAAGTTCAGCTGTTATTTCGAATGCTTGATGGTCGACTTGTAGTATCCGGAGTCTCCTGTTTTGGGGTCTATGAAGGCGCAGCCTGTCCCCATTTCTTTCTTCGCTCCGTCCATGTATATGGCTTTCGTTGGCGACGTTTCTTGCAGAAACTCCTGTACTTGTACGATGTGGTCGATGGCATTTTTATACTGGCATGAATCGTTTTTTATTTTAGCTACTACGAGCGAAAGCTTGTATCTGTTTTCATATAGGGGTAGTTTTCCTGACACCCGTATCTCTTTTTGTAGGTCTCTGACTTTGGATTATTCCATTGCCAGAGGAGGTGCGTGTTTCCGTTTCCAATACTTTTCTGTGTAATAGGCTATAGCAATTTTCCTAATGTTTTCCATAATTGATGTAGGGTTGTACTGTGTTTGCTTGAGCATAAATTTTGCTGCTAGGTAGCGTCTTCGCAAATCTAATGGTGCCTCCAATGTCTCCACCAACAGAACGTTTGTTGGGGTCGTCTTCATCGCTCCTATGCATACCCTCAAGGCTTTGTATTGTATTCTATACAGTTTAATTAGATTATTTCTACTCGCCGATCCATAGCAGATACATCCGTAGTCCAGCTGAGAGCGTACCAAGGCTCGGTACATGTTCAGTGTAACAGTAGGATCTGATCCCCAAGACGTACCACAGACTGCTCTTATGACGTTTATAGCTGCTTCACATTTATTCACTATATGTTTTAATTGCTCTCCGGCGTGTGGTTGCTTGTAGTTCGCATCAGCCCGTCTCTGGTAGTTGTTTCCCCTTTGTGCGCTGTTTTTTCCGATTGGGTTAGACAAGCCACAATACTAGCCACGTCCATTTGAACTGCGGCGCGGCCCTGGAAGAGCGCTGTCACTGTTGCCATCAGACGGATCGTATATTCTTCGTGTCCCTCGTCAGTGCTGGGTTGCCCTTGATGCGCTTCCTTGATGCGGTCGTTCGCTTACGCGAGATTAGTGGTTCACTGCCGGCAGTTTCGCTCGAGTTCGGCGAATGTGCCGGCTATATGTGGCTCTTTCACCGCGACGACTTCTAGCGGTTTTTGCTGCTCGGCATCCAACAAGGCACGTAATAATGCTTCACTGGGCTGTGTCGTTCCACTGCTCTCTCCAGTCCAGAGGCGATCCCACTTCTGATGTCGAGTCCATCTGGGAAAATCAGGATTTGCGTTGAATGGAGTTCTCGGTTAAAGGTAGATGGTTCACCAGAGAAGGTAGGCTGTGGATACCCTTCGGACAATGGAAAGTAATTACGAGAACACAGTTGATACAAGGATCCAGTTTATTAGACTCAGTCTCACGACAGATAGCAAAGTGATGTTGCCTCGATGATCAGGCATGAAGAGAGCCCCGTCTGTTATGCGCTGCGGTTAAGTAGATCTCTCTTAGGTCACTCTGCAGTCACTGTGGCGCTGGCATGCTGCTTGCAGCGTCTGTGGCGTCATCTAGTAGCGTATTCCCATTCACCAAATCCGATATACTTATTTGTATGGGAATTACAGGAGAGATAAAACTTGAGAAATAAGTTACCATATTGAAGTTTATATGAATTGTGTCTTCCTTTGTGTCTTTCGATAATGGAATGTACATGGCATAGTTTGGTTTTGGTGCAAAGCCCCCCCATGCCAACCACGATTTTGTGAACTGAGGAGTACAGATATAGAAGTATAAACTGGTTATTCCTCATCACTAACAGGTTTTCCATCAGATTTAACTTACCCTTACGAGCAGGAAAGAAATGTGTTATCTGTAGGCAGACTTAATGTCATTATATATGACTCGGTTTGAGATCCCCGTTAGCCCATTCTTATTTCGGTTTTCATAAGTTCTGGATATCATTTAAGGTGAATGCTGAGATGGTTCTTTCAAGAAGGCCATGGCTAAATTCCTTCCCATTCCTTGTCCCCAATCCTCTGCCGGTTCTAATTTCCACCCACGTAAATATTACAATCCAGAAAACTTGACTATAAACCATCACATCAGGCCGTTATCATTCGACAGCTTACATTTAAACGCCATTAGCTGCTATCAAATTCCCATTAATACACTTTGGTGTCTGTTATAAAACATTTTTGTGGTTTCTGGCCTCTCTTAGGAAATCATTAACGGGAGTTCTCGAATACATCTGTCAAAGTTTTGTCGATTCACTGTAGAAAAGTTATTGCATTAAAAGAACTTACTGAAGATTGAAATTAGAAATTATATACAAAGATTCGACAATACAGACAAGTTGACAAACAAAATTTCAGAACAAGTACTTAAAAATTAAATACTGTTTAAAACATATAAATCGATTTTTTGGATGACCAAGATACTTTCTCTAACAGCGTTTTAACTGTACGAGAAAGTAAAACTGAATACGGTCACTCTTACTCAACTGCCTGTGCAGTTATCTTTCTGTAGATGTTTGTTTTGGAACAGTCTTTTGTCTCATTGTCTCTGAAGATCTCCATGGTATACGATACTTAATCTTTATTATACGTAAGTACTGCTTTTTCTGACGTCTGCACGAAGGCAGACAAAACATTGCGGAAACTTTTACATTCCGCGCATTTGATTGAGCATATCTTTTTTCAGATTGACTCTGCTGTCAAAACGTGAATACCAGTACAGTTTTCAGTACTTAGTTTGTGCTTGACAGCGAAGTGTTTACGGTTCCTTCAGTATGGCTCAGAGTTTTCAAAATACTCGAAGCAAAATTTTTACAGCTGAAATGGAGTAAAGTGTAGAGAACAAGTTGGTGAGGAAGTAATATAAAAATGGTAAGAGGGTAGTTTGATAAGATGGTGCCTTTACACTGATATAAAAGGATAATTACGATCTCTTTTTCTACAATGCCCACGCTGAAATTCAACACACTCCCTCCAACGTCATTGCAATACCTTTTTGCCATTCGCTTAAAATGATTTCTCAGGGATGTCAAACATGAAATAACAACATACATAACGTCATTATGCAATCTGAAGTGTATACCATAAAGGAACTTTTTAAGGCTTGGAAGCAAGTGGATGTCTGAAGCAGTTAGTAGTCGTCTGAATGATGGGTTTGTGTTATTAACGGAAACACACCCTTACGAACTACAGCCATGACATTAACACTCCGGGAGCATTATCCTGATAAAACAGTATCTTTTACAACAATATGTTTCACCTCTTTTTCTTTACAGCTGCTCACATAGTACGGCCAGTCAAGATTTATGAATTTCTCAGGAAATTTAAAAGCAGTACATCCCCTATAAAACAGTCCATAACTTTCGCTTCTTGGATTTCTTTGGAGGGGGCGGGAAATTGCCATGGGTTCATTTCATTGACCGTTGATTTGATTCTGAAGTGAAGTAATGGGACCAGGTCTCATACATAATCGAAAATCGTTTAGTTAAATTTTCTGAACTGGCTTAAAAGAGGGCTTACTATTTTTCAATCTGGTAACAAAAGTTTTGGTGCAAAATGGAAATAAGGATGAGTAGACGAACCTGTGTCCTTCCGAATGCTGCGCCTGAGCGTTGCCGCGTTCTACTGCCGTTCTTGGAACTCCGGATACCTCTTCATCTGTAGAACTGTTACTCTTCGGCCTGCCGTTACCAACGCGCATATCCCGCAAACATTTCCTGAGCGATTGTCTCCAACGGTCTTCCAGATTTGGCTCTCTCCATTAAAGTTGAGATTCGCTGTTCATTTCTGCGCTGTACTTAGGGTCATATTCTTAGCCTTGTGGGACCCTACAGCTGGTGATCGGGGCCCCGTTTAAAGTGTGTGGAAGCGTGGAAAAAGCAAGAAAAGATACGAGGCCGAATCAGGGTACATTCTGATACCAGTGATCGGCTACTTATATCGTGATTGTGTTCCTGCTCAAGTTGTAATTTCCCTAAATACCTTCTTAAAATTGATACACATTTTTACTTTAGGCACATTTACATTCTCTGAGGCAACTATTCCCAGAATCCCCTATCCAAAAATGAAAACTTCCCAACTTTATCAAAAATATTGTATATTTAGTTAGAGAATATTCGCGAATCAATACAAAATTAAAGGTATTTAATAGTCAACTCCTTTTCCTCTATTAACGAGTTTAATAATATAACCAATTAACTTTTTGTTTTACATATATTGCAGTAGGCAGTTAACTATATCTGTTTTCCCCATCAGCTACTATGATGCATCTACGGATCGTCAAGTAAAATATTTTGATATTATTCTTCACATCTAAGATAGAACCCAAACTTCAGCAGTAACCTAAGAAATTTTTGGAATTTTATAGAATGATACACATTTATTTGCAGACAACAGTGTTTGCAGTCTCATAATATGGAATGTTGCTGCACATTTAAGATTATATTTTATACATTATGACTATAGCAAAACATAGGCTAAATCGGTGTGTTACAATACATTTGATAGGGACGACGTCCTACAAATAGACGCTCGTGAGAATACTATAGTGTGACTCTCCCACTTCTGTAATGACAGTTCAACGTTTATCTTATTGCGACGTCCCCATAGCTGAATACTATTTCCCTGGCCACTAGACTGAGACAGTTACCCTTATTTTTATGAGTACTGCAGATTGAATACCGGTATAATCCCCTGACAACTAGACTGAGACGGTTTCCCCTGTTTTCCTGAGAACCGCAGAGAGAATTCCCGGCTATTCCTCTTACAACTTATAATGTAACGCTATCGCTACATTCAAGGGCGCATTTTTTATTATATAAATCATAATGTTAGAGTAATTTACATAAATCTTGGGCGACCACCTAAATAGTTTTTTGAAAATTGATGGTAAAGAAAACAGCAACCAGTCACATTTGTCAAATAGTTTTTTTTTTTTTTATTTTTTTTTTTTGTAATTTCCTAAGTACGAAGATTCCAAGTGAGGACTGTAACGCGATGGTGAACATTCAGTGTATCTTGTTGCAACGAATACTAAAGAATTATCGAGCTGTGTAGGCTTGAAGCTAATTGTGGCCTTCCCGAACCACGCCGACAGGAAGTCGCGGATAAAGAGTTTTGCCGGACGACACATTCTGCTACCTGGGGATGGGGGTCAACAAGGTCACTCACCTGACGGGAAATGCCTGTCACCCGAGCACAGGGTCGTCCCCGAACTCAGCCGAATATGTCCGACCTCTGTGATATACGCGGGGCAAATAAGATATCGGGGTTATCACGTGACATTACGTGCCAACCTGAAGATCCAATCCAAATGAGCATATAACTTAAAATTCTGGGAATTTTCTGTTAAATATGATCTTCGAGACTGAAAGGGGCGGCGCCAGAGGTTTCCTCGCTGATCGAAGAGCAACGAGCTTCATTCGATGATTCTATGCTAGTCTATTCTGTGGTGGTCTCCGAAAGTTGGCTGTTCTCGCTAACTGCTGAGTCCGACTCCTGATGTCGGAAAATCTGACGCTGCCGGTTTGATGGAGTGGCTTCCGCACGGCGACACAGCCAGTAATGCGATGATGCGCATTACCAGACTAAGACGTGTCTGTAGCCGCCTTGTGAGACAAGTCTCACATACCGTGTGTCATCTCCGAACACCGCAGACATCAGACGCAGAACTACAATGGTAACTTTAATTTACTAGTTATTTTCGAATGGCATATTGTTCATTCGTGGCGCCCATGGTTTTTTTTTTTGAAAAGTCACTGTATTATGATACCTCTACGAGGGTATGGCTGAGATCGTAATAACTTGTATTGTACATTGTTTCCAAATATAATTATTTCTTGCATATTAATTCTGAGATGGATTTTAAAGTAAATACAGAACTGTTTGCTTGCTCATGACGGCTAATTGTACCCCTGAGCGTTGCTTTTATGATTTTGCCAATTTGTGTTAATGTTAACGGTAAATTCGCTCAGACTTGTGATCACCAATGATAAGAAAATAAATGTAATATTGTGACAGTTTTCCTATAATCCAAAAAACATCGAGATTCTTGCAAAATAAATATTTTCACTCCTTCACAAAATTAAAATCCCCTTTATTTATATTAATTTATAAATATTAACCATGAACACCAAGGCCCCTTTACTACAAACTAGACTGATAAAGTTTCCTTGATTTTTCTGAGAAATGCAGATAGAATAGCGGGCGATTCCCCTGACAACAAGATTCAGGCCGTTTCCCTTATTTCTGTGCGAACTGCAGATAGAATTCCGCTCTATTCCTCTTATAACTAGACTGAGACCGCTTTTTAACTAACTTCTCGATGAGCAAGAGACTTGAAATTTTGACCATAGCTCAGAACTGAATGACAGTGCATGAAAATGTGAAGAAATGGGAACAGTTGACTGGAAAATTTGGGAAAAACTGTAAGTACTGTTTTGTATGGACCGATATGTAGCCTACTTAAAGTGGATATCAGACCAAATATGTTACCAAATAGAGCGTTCTAGCTACTCATTTTCTGCGGTTATGCTTAATTATTTAATAATCTGGAATCTGTATTAAGTTCTTTGGCCATTACGGACACCTTAACCAACGGTTACATTCCCAGTATCAATCAAAAACAATGGGATGCTTTCGAAGCTATTGCGCACTTCCATTAAACATAAATTCTTCAAATAATGCAGAATGGACTGCACAAGTCAAGTTTGTGTTTCAGCAAGTTCGATTCTGGCAGTCACGACCTTTTAATCAATTATACGATAGCGCGATCGTCTCTGTCCGGTTTAATACGTCTATTAAT
Organism: Vandiemenella viatica; assembly: GCA_031002005.1. Taxonomy (NCBI): domain Eukaryota; kingdom Metazoa; phylum Arthropoda; class Insecta; order Orthoptera; family Morabidae; genus Vandiemenella; species Vandiemenella viatica. The sequence continues at coordinate 6,332 of JARYHS010013092.1, read as the reverse complement.
ACTTCTGAGTTCTTCATGCTCAACGGATTTTATTCACCCTAAGGGAGAAACGAAGCTCAGTTTCGTATTTTTCCAGATCAGGTCAACTCAAAAAATTGGAAGTATTCTAGACCAGTGTTTCTCAAAGTGTGGTACGCGAATCCCTAGGAGTTCGCCAGTTCATCGTAGGGGGTTCGAGACAACATCTACGTAATGGCGGACTAGCTATCTCATGTATATAACGAGCACAGTGGTGAATATAGCTCATTGTTGCCAGTGGTGGAGCTAAAAAAAAGGACACAGTTTTTTTTTCTCAAGGAGGTTCGCCATTGCCTGGAAAGTTTTATAGGGGTACGTGGAGATGAAATGTTTGAGAAACACTGTAATCTAGACCCGTGATAATGCGCAAAAAGCAGTCACAGGCTTACACTAGTTTAACCATATTTGTTATCTCTTATAGAATTTGGAGAGGAGCCACATTTTTGTTTATCTTCAAGAACTAATTCAAGACGAAAATTATACTTTGCAGATCTTTTAAGTCACCGCCATTACAGAATGAAATAGTATGGCTTGTATAGTAAACCCCAAAAGTACCAGTACTTGAGTGAACGGTAAACTGTACGTCCGCTGTTTCAGTTTGAAAACAGCGCGCGCGGGAGTCAGCCGGTGGCGCCTCTGGCGGTGGGAGCGAGCACCAATCGGTGACTTGGCTCCGACCGCGTCAGTTGGGTGCGCGGCAGAGTGCGGTGACCACAAGAGGAGTAGCTGTGCCGCGCTTAAGCAGCTGCCAGTTGGCACGAGTCGCCCAGCCGGTGCTTCGCGTAGTCGTTGCGAGTGTGCTTGTCGTGTGTTGACTTGTCGCCTGACTGACGTGGTGAGGGACGAGGAAGGAATGTTGTCCTGAAGATAGGCGCAGCCCAGCCGTACAGAGGAAACTGTATCTCGGTCCAGCGGGAGGAACTCCGAGGCCGCAGAATCCTTCGCGCAGGTAAGCTGCGCCAACCGGTTTCTCGGATCTTACTCTTACACTCCGTTTTTCAGAGTAATTACGGGCCAGACTGGGTTCGTCTGGTACGGATACAGTTATTCGACAGAGGAAGACGAGACGCAGACCGGATTCCTTAATCAGTCACATCGAAAACGGTCTGAGCGATGCTAGATGTCGTCTTACATTATTACGCCGTATTGGATATCGCCAAAAGTACTTTTTATTATACCAGTTGTCTGAAACAGAAATAATTTCACCTGACAGTCAATATCTTGGAAGATAATAAAAATATTATATTAATAACGCTCACTAATTACAGTATGGATATTGATACACTCGCTTGATATGAAATTAGGTAATAAAATCTAAATCCATTAAAGGAAAACGATATTTTCAGAGTTGATGTGTTATTTAATACCTTTATTCATTCATTCAAATGTGTTTCTAGATATGAAAGATTTTTCTACACTTTTCTTATTCAGTTACAATTAAGTTGAATCTGGACATTTCAATTATTGAATAACAAGACGTACTATGTTGTGATATGTAAATATTCTACACGAAAGGCAGCCGATGGCTTAGCTCACTTATAAGCATTTACACTGCTGTGAAAAATCCTTATCAGTTCTTAAGATGTCATAACAGACATGATGATTGTAATATTACTGACGCTGTTATGAGGCAAAATTTCATAAATTTTCGTCCTTCTCTTTCACTTCAGTCTCCCTTCACTTCCCAGAATTGTTACTGTGCATATAAACTGATATGAATCTACCTGCACAGTTTAAATGAAAACCTTGTGGCTTCCATGTCAAATTTATTTGAAACTCAAATAAATTTTACCTGTTTGTTTCATTCCGAGTTAAATATCTAGATTTCAGCATACTTCTTTTTATAAGTCCTTGAAGGAGTAACAATTGATTTTTTATTTTTTTTAATATTATTTTTTGCTTATGGCCTTGCGCCTTGTCTACGTTGAGGTCATTAGAGGCGGGAAAGTACTATGGAGAAGGAATTCGGCCATGACCTTTTGTAGGAACCACTCCGGCATTCACTTGGAGTGATTTCGGGGCACCATGGAAAACCGAAATCTTGGTGGCCGGACGAGGATTCTAACACGCGTCCTCCCGAATGCGAGGTGAGAGCGTTACTGCACAACAGAGACAATGCTGCGCACTCGCCATGCTCGGTCACTAAATCTTGATCATCATGAAGAGGGTGGGGGAGGATTAGCTCTCCAGGTACCTCCCGGCGCTTGCAACGCGTTTTAAGGTAAATAATAATCATGAAGAAACTCATTTATCTTCCTTCTTTTACTGGGATATGTTTCCAGTGCCACCAGCGACCAATTAACTTTTCTGATATACTAACTATTGTATAAGTACGATTTCGGTACCCAAAAAAGTTTCTGAATAGTAGAGGCCAACCGAGATGAGTGTAAAAAATAATGACTACGTATTTGATTCCTGCAGTTTTAATAATGAATTTTGGCTGTGTGTTTGCTATCAGATATTGACTTTCGTTTGGTGACCGATTGTTTGGTCCTTATGCCAACTGCCACAAATTATGAAGGTCAGCTTTGGTATGAGGAATGGAGAACCTTGCCACCGAGCGTGGCGGTGTAACGGATAGCGTTCTCGCCTCGCATTCGGGAGGACGGCGGTTCGATCCCCGTCCGGGCATCCAGATTTGGGTTTTCCATGGTTTCCCAAATCACTCCAGGCAAATGCCGGGATGCTTCCTTCAAAAGGCCATGGCCGAATTCCTTCCCATTCCTTGGCCCCATCCTTGCCCCACATCCTTTCCCGTCTCTAAAGACCTCGTTGTTGAGAGACGTAAATACAATTAAAAAAAAAAAAAAAATTAAAAAGAACCTTGCCTATCCTAACCCGCACTCCGTGACTCAAAGGATTGGACATGGCCAGTACCGTTTTGCAAACTATGGTTTTAGGAGATGCATATTTCGAAATGATGAAATTAATGCCTAAAGCTATTTGCAAATAAACGTATTAATTTTTTCGTACACTGCAGCCTTTCTACTTTTACCAAACATCATATTACGGATGGTGAGTAAACCCATAACAAAAGAAATTGTTTGAGACTATATTAGCAATTATGTCTTCTAAGGCTGTGAAGACGAAATGTAAACGATTTGAATCGAAATTTCGTCATTTGTAGTGTTTAACATATTTACATTGCAGATTTAAAAATTTACAAATCAAAACAGTGAATTTGTATCTTTAAATATATATATATGTTGACAAAAGGAATGTATATGGAAGAAGTAATTCCACTGTATAAAATAGCAAAAATCACGTTTGTGACAAGTCAAGCTTTTATTTCTAGATATAAATGGATTTTAAAGTTTGAGGGTCCTCGAACACAGTTTATAGTTTTTGTATGACGGCTGTCTGTCTTGTGTATGCTTTTATAAAAAAAAAAAAGTATTTTGCGTTGGCAGCAATTTATATATAATGGATATTTTACAATTTCAGTAAGGTTGCCCTAACGGTGGGTCTGTATGTGTATTTTCTGTTAATTGCAGCTAATAATAATTTTTCTTGTAGAATGCAATATACATACTATTTATTATGTCTTCATTAGATTCCGATATACTAATTGCTTCAAAGTTATTCTCTGTATTGATATTTTGATAATTAATTATGTTAATTGCGATGGAGCCCATGGTAATTTCCATAAACACCAATTTTTCCCGTTGATTACAATGTCAGTACAAATTTACAAGTTTTTTTTAATATATTTGTGTACCAATTTCACATGTAAATCAGAAATACTTGCCCACATTTCTTCTTGGTGTATGTGAGATCAAGTGCATTGTTCTAACTTCTGTGGTTGTCAGTGAAAAATCGCCTAGTGAAAGTGTTGGTAATATCTGTGTTTTACACATATATCGAAAATTAGTTACTTCTTCTGTCATCTTACATTAAGATGATGTATTCATTTCAAAATCTAAGTTCGAAATTGTCAGTTTTATCTGCTGGAACATGAAAACATGTTCTCAAAAGAATGAGATACAATTATGCGGAGAAATTACGACTTGTTAAATCTTCTTTTCTATAAGGATACACGTTGACATGTCGTGGAGGTTTACCGCCGACTGTCTGAGTGTTCCTAACATTGCAGGAAGGTGTTCTTCTTTATTAGCTAGGCAGCAGATTCTCGTTAAGTTGGGTGCCGTATCAACTCACCCATCCCTTGCTAACTAATTACTGCCCTGTAGTGAACGCGATCGTTGTTTATTAACAGACAGGTTTAGCAGCTCGGAGCAAGGCGCGGCGAAAATAGACTCTGCTTATTAACCGGTCTTCGCCAACAGCAATAAAAGAGTTCGTTAGGATGCCGCCGCTACGACAGTCTTCTTTTTCACTCCCTCCCGTCCTGCCAGGAATGTAAACAGTGGACTTCTGAGAGTTGCAACAGCTGGCCACTGCGCATGCGCGACGCAACGTGCTAGACGCGCCAAAATTCCGCCACCCTGAGACGAATGGTCTGTACATTGTTGCAAAGAAATAGTGCTTTTGAAAGACAGGAATATTTCTTTAATTTTCACCACAATACTTGTACTATTCTTCTTCGTAAGAGATGAAGCTATCAGGTATTATGATTCCTCAGACTTCCACGGCCATGTTTGAAGCTATTCGCTTGTTTTTGATTGTTCAAAATTAATTGAAATAAACGTTTACGTGGAAAGCTTTAGTATTTATGTGCAAACGTAAAGGGAGTACATTGATATGATCCCTGCTGTATTAGTATTTTTGTGGTAGTTAATACCGGTACGAAATATCGCTGGACTTCCAGTATTTTCATCTACGATGTTGTGTTATGTGGAATTACGGTATTATCTTTCGGACAACTGACGCTGAAGAAATTAGTTCTAGTGGATATTTAACGTTACCAAACATTCCTTGTAACTCTTTACAATAGTCTTGCTCTGCATGATACATGTTCTTCATGACATTCAGTCCTTTAGTTTTCCAAGCTTACGATTTTAGTAAGCTATTCATATCTCGAATATAACGGGAAACTAATAAAAGAAGTCATGGATGATAATTCTTTCCATCCCTTACAATCATCCCTATTCGCTAAATTTCTGCTTACTGAGATAAATAAATGTATTTAATAATTTATCCCTATTTGCGATTTTTTTATCATTGCGGATTGCCGTTTTGAGCCGTCTGTTTCATGAGTACATGAGTTTTATGGACATCTGCAGAGCTATTACACTATTACGCAGGGGCGGATCCAGGGAGGGGGGGTAGGGGGCTCAAGCCCCCCCCCCAAACGTATCTAGGTCTACGGATTTGAGGCCCGAGGAGGCTATAAATACTACCTTTTTCCCGACTCAAGCCCCCCCCCCCCCCCAAAAAATCAAAATTCACTGAACGCAAGCCCTCTGAACCAAAATTCAAGCCAACCCCCCCCAAACCAAAGTCGGCTCAAGCCCCCCCCAAAAAACAAAATCCTAGATCCGCCCCTGGCTATTACGCAGTGGGAAAGTGAGTCAACACTTTCATTTTACAAGAATGCAGTACCAGTTAACTTGTATATTAAGAAAATAAAAATTACGAGGTCCCATGGGCCCATAGGGGCATACTGCAAACTAAAAAAAAAAAAAAAAAAAATAAGTGGCAGATAGTTTACCAATATTCCTCTGTATTCCCTACCGTCTTTATGCCAAGTTCTTAGCAAGTCATGAATTTCGCTATCTGCTTTACGACATCATATGCGTAACTACGGGCTACTAAATATGACATCGAATGTACCGACGTTTTTAGGATATAAAGAAAAATCTAATCTTATGAACACCACGTAAGGTTCGTTCATTTTATGTATGAAGCTTAATTTTTAGTGAGGAACCAAAATTAGACTTCCCTATCGATTTAAAGAATACGTAAGAATTTAGTTTCCTATATTTGTCACAGAAGCTATCCATAATACAAATATTTTTCTCGTTTAAAGTACGCAGCACAAGTTTATGAATTTCATCGTAATTACATTTGCTTATTCACGTTAATGAGGGAACGTCCATAAACTACGTGGGTTGGTCTAGGGGGGGGGAGGGTTAGGTAGGAAGCTAAGCTGGGGCTGGGGCGGCGCTAGGATTCTCGGGCACGGGATAAGCGTTCTTAGCAGTCACGTAACCGGTTGGGGCCCGTGGCAAATACATCGGTAGGGTCCTTCCTCAGGCCAGATGGGTGACCTTCCCCCCTCCCCCACCGTAACACCAGCCCTGCCCTAAACGTGGGGAGAAGATGTTCGAGCTTTTCATTCATATTATATTTCGCAGTTAAAATAAAGTACAGAATACCTCGAAATTTCATGTGGATATTTATTTCCGTCATTT
>JARYHS010013089.1:0-48156 GCA_031002005.1 Vandiemenella viatica | reverse complement strand
ATTTATTTACTACAGTGAAAACTAATGTTCTGTTGGGTTAAAAATTCAGATACATAGTTTCTGCAAAGGAATTTGTTTGTATGTTGCAGCTTGGAACATGCCATAGTAAAACATAACGCGAAAATTACATGCTTCAACTTATACTGGTTAATCAGTAACATGTACTCATTCAATAATTACATCAACCAACAACTTTGTAAACACGAGAAGTATTAAAGCAACTGTCATGTTGCTGTGGGGCAGCATCAGCAATACAGGAAGTGTACGACTCCATAAATGCGTGAATGTTAGAAAACCTACCTCATCTATAATACGAAGAGCATTTATAGTCTCCATATCGCCTCTTTCTGTTGTGCTGACAGAGTAATACGCAGTATCACTCACAAGCTGCAGCAAACACCACGTAAACACAAGCTGCTGATAGTTAATGGTTTCTTTACAAAGATACTGCGTGTCAGAGAGGAAACAGTACAGTCACAGTTACCTTATAAACCTAATAACCGACGAAGAGATAAAATATTCAGATCTTAGCAAATGTGGTAAGCTTACAGTCCCAAATGCATATCACAAAGAAAGGTCATATGACTGAATGTTGAGTATCATTTTCCGCAATTACAGATGAAAAATCATGAATATGTAATGAAATGTTCACTACTAAAAAATTAAATTTTTCCCTTGTTTAATACATATAAGTGTACACCAGATGTTTGAGACATCTATTAGGCAAATAAAGAAAGCAACACATAATATATTCCCCACAACTCTAACATAAAGTTCTGGCCTCGCATTCGGGAGGACGGCGGTTCGAATCCCCGTCCGTGCATCCAGATTTGGGTTTTCCATGGTTTCCCAAATCACTCCAGGCAAATGCTTCCTTAAAAAGGCCATGGCCAAATTACTTCCCATTCCTTGCCCTCATCCTTTCCCGTCTCTAAAGACCTCGCTGTTAAGAGACGTAATGCAGTTAAAAAAATCCAATATCAAATGAAACGTTAATTCATAAAATAACGCCAATACAACTGTATAATGTAGGTTTATTGCCGTACGCGTTTCGCCTCTCCTCGAGGCATCATCAGCGACGAATCTATTTTAACATTTACATTTTATTTACAAACTTATTTGACATAACACTAAATTGATATATTTTCTTATTATTTACACTTACTATTTACATTAGTGGATTTCAGGATAGTAACCACCCATCTTTGCTTTCTCTCCAAAGCATGTTTCCGTGACAGCCATTTGTCTTTGCTGTTCTGTACACGATATAAACATTGCGCTTCTACAATTCGCTTGTTTTTGGTAGAAGCGCAATGTTTATATCGTGTACAGAACAGCAAAGACAAATGGCTGTCACGGAAACATGCTTTGGAGAGAAAGCAAAGATGGGTGGTTACTATCCTGAAATCCACTAATGTAAATAGTAAGTGTAAATAATAAGAAAATATATCAATTTAGTGTTATGTCAAATAAGTTTGTAAATAAAATGTAAATGTTAAAATAGATTCGTCGCTGATGATGCCTCGAGGAGAGGCGAAACGCGTACGGCAATAAACCTACATTATACAGTTGTATTGGCGTTATTTTATGAATTAATTTACTCAGCAACTGCGGAAAAATGGCCTTCAACAACATTGCATCAAATGAAACGCATTACTGTAAACTACATAAAGTATTTTGATTGTTTTGTAAATTCAATTTCAATCACGGAGTGCAGACTCAGCGCTCAGAACATAGTTACGCGTTTCAAACAGAAGACAGCACTTCACTTTCCCCGTCAGTACCTACTCGTATTACGAACTGGCAGTTAGAATTAAATGCCTCACGTCAGCTAGGATATGTGTCCATTAAAACCAACCTACAATTAGCCCATGCCAACGATAAAAGGAAACCTACTCCAAAATGTTGGGAAAAGGTGATAACAAAGGCGTTTTCTTCGTAATTTATTCCAGACTGTGACTCCCTGACCTATGAAGAAAATATTTCCGCTTCCTTACACCAGATATCGATTACCAACTTTTGGTCATGGTCATTTTTTCCTTTTCATACATTTCTCTTATCTATACGACAGATACGCTTCAACGCCTCATCAGTAATATACGCCTCGTATACTGTCATCACCCTCACACGATTTTCTAGCGAATCAAAATGCAGCTCCTGATTGTCAACAACTGTTTACGTTCTACAGTCATTTTTACAATCAAATCTATTAGCCCTTCTTTCATTGACTTCAACTCCTGTATATGATACCTAACACAATAAATCACCAGATTCAAACAATGTTCTAACTGTAGTTTGGTTAACCACTTCGCTTTTTCATCCTCTCGTCAAGTGAAAGACTTTGAAACTGGCCCTGCTACCTGTCCAATGTGTCCTGCCAAGTTGTGCTTGTTATCAAATGTAATGCCATGACATTTGCATTTCAACTCCTTTACAAGCAAATCCTTCTCCACCTTATAATCATAATCAACCCACAGTTTTATTTTTTTTTTATTTTTAAAATCTGTGTACCAAGCTTAATCTTCTTTGCATTCGTAGTCACCCTTACATTGACCCACCCTCCTAGATATTCTGTCCAGATCACCCTGCCACTGTTCACAGTCGATGATATTGTAAAACATCTATAACCAACCTAACTTCTAACATTTAACCTTCAACACAATAACAATAACGAATAGCAATTGCGCTCCCATTTTCACCTCACTTCATTTCATACTGCTTTTATAAAAATCACTTTTTCATTTCTGCCTTTTAAGAAGTATTCTATCCAGCAAATTACTTTCTTATCCACTCCAATAATTTTTACCTTATGGAGCGTTCAAGCATTACGTAAAGCAATTTGGAGGGGGGGGGGGGGGGGGAGGTCCTTGTAAAACGTTACGGTGCGTTACAGAGGCGGAAGGGAACAACGCGTTACGTAACTTTTTTTATTTTAATAAAAAACTAGAGAATTAAAATCTCCCAAGTTGACAACCCTTTTTGTTTATGTTTTACGGGGAATCCCTCGACTGTATTGTACGTCATTTATATTTTTGTTCTACCAAGTTGGTAACCCTTTTCGTTTATGTTTTACACGGAATCCCTTGACTGTATTATATGTCATTTTTATTTTGTTTTCGTTATCAGTATTCATTAGGGTTTACACAGAAGCACATTGCTATTCCGTCTGTATACGCCGGCGTCAACGTGGATCCTGGTGGTTTCGGTAAGGAAGAAGCTATTGGTTACAGCGGGCTGACACACATATCCGTATTCTTTGTCCCTTATGCAACACAAGATGGCATTATAAAACACTTATACACATTAGAAAATGAAATAATCACAGCGTCAAACACAATGTGAACTTAGTATTTGTATGGATTCGCAATATGGCCGCTGCCGCCACCGCGCATGCGCAGTATCAGCCTAGAGTTTAGAGGCGGCGTCACAGATTTAACGTCAGTTCTCCTTCATATAGTTCCTTCCCCCATGTTCTGTACATGGAGGAAGGAATTATATGGAGGACAAGTGACGTTAAATCGGTGAAGCAAGCACTAAACTCTCCCGCATGGTGGCAGCACCGGCAGCGACCATATGGCGCTTCCCAACAATTAAGGTGTTCACATTGTGGTAGATGCAGTGATTATTTCATTTAGTATTGTGTATAAGTGTTTAAAAATGCCAGCTTGTGTTGCGTACGGTTGCACAAATAGGCCAGACAAGAAAGAACCTGGAATATCATTTCATAAGTAAGTTAAATTGTAATTATCGTTGTTGAAGTGAGCGGAAGGCACCGAAAACTTTGCAGCACGTCTATAAATATTTAGTCATAGCTCTCAATGGGATGACTTTGTTCTCAAATTTTTCTTGGTGTAGTGTAGAAAATCAGCAAACTTGCTATTTTGTACATAATAGACTAGCATTATTTTTTAACGAGTGTTTAAAATGAGATTTAAAGGGGCGTGTTTTACTTCGCGATTCAGTGAATTTACTATTACGATTTCTTTCGTCACGTTGCTGATTATACTGACAATGGATGATGAAATTAACTGTTATGTGAGAAGCTGTGAGTTTTATTAATTTTTTAAATAGCTATTTCAGGCCATTGACTTAGGTTATTTTTAAAGCTTCATATAAGACTTGTTTCTGTTTGTAAATACCTCTATACCTATTTTTACCGATTTTGAAATCTTTCTCATCTATTTATGTCGAAACAGGTTCATGCAGAAATAAAAATGGGCTTCATAAATAAAGAAGTTATTGGCCTTTGAACAAAATCAATTTGGGGAATGTGTTTCTAATTCAGTCTCTTTTTTTTTGTACAACATTCTCCCCCCCCCCCCCCCCCGTATCTAAATCTAACTGAGAGATAATTTTTTTACAATTGTCCTAATAAGTAGGGCTGTGAAATTAGACAACACATCTTGATCAAGAGAATGTTCATTAAGGTGACTGAATAAACATTTTATTTCTGGTACCAGCCTACAAAATGTCTGGGTTGCTCATCCCTAGAGTGGGTCCTCTTACTTTTTTTCTGGTCTAGGACACATTTCAGACTAACCACAAGTGGTAGTAATAAAACTGAAATATTCATTCTGCATGTCAACCATGTAATCATTGTGGCTTTGACAGAATTAATTTTTGGTCCAGCCTGCATCCAAACCTAAACCCCTTAATTTGGATGTTGTATATCCCCCAAACTAAGCAAGATATCGAAAACATTTATTCCTTATTATCGAGTTTTTTCGTCGTGTTACTTAAGAATCCATCATTAAATTTGACTTTTGCGAAATTTTTCTTCTGCATTTCAACTCAAGACACCTCACTTTTGGGACAGTATATCTCGAGAACTAGGTGAAATATCGAAAAATTTTACTCTTTATTTTTTATTTGTCTCGTCTTTTTAAATAAAAATTCATCATAAAATTTGACTTTGAATAATTTTTTCTTCTGAATTTCAACCAAAACCATTTCACATTTGAGACAGAATATCTCGAAAACTAAGCAGGATATCAAAAAATTTTATTCTTCATTTTTTATTTGTCTCATCGAGTTACATAATAATCCATCACCAGATTGCGGCGTCACGTTTATCCTAGAGTCCCTTTGAAGTGTTTGTACATATTCCCCGTGTTTGTTGGGAAGCGGTCAAGCCCCCACCACTCCGGCCATGCTCCCCCACTCCTCGCCGGCCTGCTTCACTCCCATGCGTGGTAAAGGTCTCTTGCGTCGTCTCCATATTATTCCTTCCTCCATGGTTCTGTACGGCTTTGTGGTCGGTTGTACGCTGCATCCAGCATAAATACTGTTTAAACTTTACATAATGAAGTAATTTGTGAGTTGTATTCTGAATGCTGAAAACAAAAAACTTTGAACTGCTGCAACAAGACAACGGCTGACACAAAACTGTATTGTATTTAAACCTTCGCTATCCCGTATTTGCGCCATTTCTTTTCCCTCTCTTTTTGATAATCTTTCATTCCATGCAAACCATTGTTTTCAGTACGACAAGGTTGAAGTGCGCTTCTCTAAGGTGACCAATTTTTTTACAATGAAAAGGAGGACGAAAATAATGTAAGAAAGAAGTACAATAAACGTATTATTTCATTAAGTCAAACAAAAATGTACTAATTATGCTTATATCCTTTTAATTATTTAATTAAACTAGTAATTTTACGGTAAATGAATATCTTTTACCATTATCTCATTTTCTAATAATATATTGGATTCTGGAGTAAGAAATATCCTTCATACTGAATTTCGCGATAAGTGCTGCAGCTAGAGTATTAACATTCAGTCATGATTTCTCAGTTGTCCAACAATGTTGTCTCTTTGATATGAGGAATGAAAATTCCTTTTTCAATTAATCGTTGAAATGCCATTTAATCTTTCTTGATTTTTTCCACCCCTAATTGAAGTTAAATATAAAATATATAGCTCCACCGAACGATTCAGGCACGTTACGAATAAATAAAATTAATAATTGAAACTAAAACTTTAATAGCAAAAGCGATAAAACTTAACTAAATCTATATTTAAATTATTTTATACTCGTGTTGAAACCAGGGTTGTATAAAATTGAATTAACGAATTAAGAAAACGTGAATTGTACTTACCTGAGTATAGTATTCACGGAGAAAGAAATAGTGTGAGACACGTAAAGTTTTTCCTAGCCCATGCGCACGCGATTCATAATAGCATTTTTGGGAGTTGTACCGTCACGTGACTCGTAACAGTTCGCGCGGCATCTCTGAATACAGAGATTAGTTTTAAAATATCGATAAGGAAGACAGGTAGGAATTCACGTTTCAAGGGAGGATAGAACCAACAAAAGAAGGACTGTCCTCCATAAAGGAGGACGATTCGTCACCTTAGCTTTTCTTCAGGTTGCTGACTACAACTGTCGAAACCTGCGATTGTAATAATAATGTTTTTTCTCTGTAATTATCGTTTCTTGTTGTAGCAACTATTTCTCGTACTAGTTTCGGTATCATATTAGTGTCAGTATTTACTTTATTTTTATTTACCGAGTTTGTTCTTCGTGTAATTTCCACATGCATAGCTAATTCGTACATTTTTTCAAAACAATATTTGAGTGTTTTACACGTTTTTATTTGAATTTTCCTGTATTTTCTCCCAGCATTTTTTTTTTTTTAATTTTAGAGAAATTTCTAGTATTTCTATTAACAGATTCCCTTGTCGGGTTCAGTTTTTGGACGCATTTTCTCCACATTGGACACTGCTCTTCTGCACCTGAGCAGTAAACATTATAATCATAACAAATCATAGTTGGATGAGTTAGGTGTGGACATTGTTGCCTTATGTTTTTAGTTCCTTTGGTTGTATTTATGTCTTGTGTCCGCATAAGATTCGTAAATATTAATAATTTTTTCATCAACACACAGTTCCTTAGGAGCATCACTCGGTGATTATTTGTAATTTCTCTGTACTCCAAATTTACAGCTGCTAACATGTGTTTCCGATATGATACACAGACGGAAAAAAAAATCCCAACACCAAGAAAGACTTGTGTTAGATAAACGAAATTTGGTAGGCGTGTTTATACATCTGAAAGATGACATCGATTCAAATTTCGCGCTTCGCGCATAAGTGTGGCGCTAGTAGCGCTACTCAGAGCTTGCAAATCAGGTTTGCTTTAAATACGCGCTGTAAAGTTTGTGAACGTTATTTACCGCTGAGATTTGACATAGTGAGTTGATGTTAGCCAAGAATGCCTTTAAGAAGACGAAGAAGCCATTATCAACAGCTCACCGAGTTTGAACGAGGTCGTGTAATAGGGCTACGAGAAGGTGGATTTTCTTTTCGCGATATTGCAGAAAGACTTGGCCGGAATGTATCCACTGTGCATGATTGTTGGGTGCAGTGGTCAAGGGATGGTACTGCCTCAAGAAGACCGGGTTCCGGGAGGCCACGTGGCACTACTGAGAGGGAAGACCGCCGTATTCGGCGTACAGCTGTGGTGCATCGTACTGCGTCTGCGGCAGAAATTCGAGCTGCAGTTGGTACCACAGTGACACAACGAACTGTTAGAAATCGGTTACTTCAAGGACAGCTCCGAGCCAGGCGCCCTGAAGCGTGCATTCCACTGACTACAAGCCATCGCCGTTTGCGACTCCAGTGGTGTCAAGCCAGAGCTCATTGGAGGACGGAGTGGAGATCTGTTGTGTTTTCTGATGAAAGCAGGTTCTGCCTTGGTGCCAGTGATGGCCGAGTGTTGGTCAGAAGGAGGCCAGGGGAACGCCTGCAACCAAACTGTCTGCGGCCTAGACACACTGGACCTACACCTGGAGTCATGGTCTGGGGAGCAATTTCCTATGACAGCAGGAGCACTCTTGTGGTTATACCAAACACACTGACTGCAAATTTGTACGTCAGTCTGGTAATTCAACCTGTAGTGCTGCCATTCATGAACAGCATTCAAGGGGGAGTTTTTCAACAGGATAACGCTCGCCCTCATACCGCTGTTGTCTCGCAACGTGCTCTACAGAGTGTCGACATGTTACCTTGGCCTGCGAGATCACCAGATCTGTCTCCAATTGAACACGTATGGGATATCATTGGACGACAACTCCAGCATCATCCACAGCCAGCACTGACCGTCCCAGTATTGACAGCACAAGTACAACATGCATGGAACTCCATACCACAAAGTGACATTCGAAACCTGTATGACACAATGCATTCACGTTTGCAGGCTTGCATTCAAAATTCTGGAGGTTACACCGGCTATTAATTTAACAGTATTTCACATTTGAAATGCATTTTCTTGAGCTTAAATTAACCTGTGATCTTGAAAATTTAATCAATTAAACATGTTAACTTGACAAATGCATTGTCCAAATTTCATTACTCTACAATAATTTTTTCTTGGTGTTGGGATTTTTTTTTCCGTCTGTGTAATATTCAACACTGTAGTTGCTGTTGGCTTATTTCCTTTCATAAACGATAACATTTTCTGTTATTATTGTTGTCCCAGTGCAGCTGTGATTTCCTCACTAGATGGAAGACAGCAATAGCAGGCTGTTCTTTCACTTCCAGTTTCTGTATACGTATATAGTCCGTATTATGAGAGGAAATATTGTTTGTTGAAAGCAGTTTTCCGTTTTTATTTTCGTCTGAATAATAACTTTCTTTCTTCATAAGACCGTTTCTATTTCTGTAAGTTATTCACGCATCCTAGCTTTCTACGATTTAACTGATTATGTCGGCATCAGTTTACATTCTGTTTTGGTTACCGAGTGTGGTGGGTGAGCGGGAAAGCTCTGGCCTCACATCCGAGAGGACACACGTTCGAATCCCCGTCCCTCCATCCAGATTTGTATTTCTATGGTTTCACTCCAGGTGAATGATCGGATGGTTCCTTCAATAGGCTGAGGCCGAATTCCTTCCCGTTCCTTGCGTCCAGTCCTTCGGCGACTAACCACCTGTTCGTCGAAGAGATAATACAGACGAAAAGTGCTCGGAACAACGCAAACAATCTTTCTCGGAAAGGATTAAAGCGTATTGGAACAACAAGAATAACTCAAAGAAAACTTGATTGATTTGTTTAACGTCTTACAAATATTGGGAGAATTCGTCACTATTAATAATAATAATAATTCTTTATTGTTGTGTTGGACACAGTGTCTACGAGACAAATGTATTTTCTGACTAATAAATATTTATAGTTGTTTCTTGCTTCGTGTTTGGCAGATAATTGAGAACGTAACCTACCACACGGACGCAAGATTGCATCAAACCAGTCGACAGACTGATGACAGCGAAACACGCGTGCGTAGTATTTATGTGTGTTGCTGTTCCACCTGTAGCGGGACAGGTGTCAAACTGTTCCCTTCTTCTTTTCGAGAGCATCCATAAACTACGTGGCTCCATTTTAGCTTCCTGTGAATCCACTCTCCCTCCACGTGGCTACCCCCCCCTTACCTTCGCTGTGCACGTAGCTTTTTCCCCTATTGATTTCAGATGACATTTTGTACTGTTTTCTCTTGTCAGATTCTCGTAAATTACATACGGTTCGGAAATAATTAAATGACGGAAATAAATATTCACATGCTGTTGTGTGTCCTGTACTTATTTTAACTTACTATAGGCTAAATGAAAAATTACGTGGCTTGGTACCGGAAACCTTCCCCCTTCCCCCACGTAGCCCAGCGTAGCCTTCTAGCCAGCACTCACCCCCCCTAGACCTAGCCACGTAGTTTATGGACGCTCCATAACCGACAGCGCTGGGTAACGGGGAGCAGTTATTTTTCCGCAGGAACGTAAATTGTACATTTTTTTCCGATAAGGGGGCGTCCATAAATTACGAGAAATGAATTGGGGGGGGGGGGGGGGGGGTTAACGGAAATTCACGTGACAATTAAAAGGAAAGTAGTTTCATTAATATATCTATATATATTACTGTGAATTAGGTGTAGTTAAACAATATTAAATATTTTCCGTTCCATATCATAGAATTATTGCCGCCATTAATTTACAACTGTAGCAGTTCTTCGATGAAATTAATAAGAGGTATTTTATTCTACTTACCTAAGCTGCAAATAAAATAAGCCTGTACATGAGTTTCTTGGAGTGGATTGTTGGTCGGGTACGCAATAGTGGTGGATTTTTGTTTTTGCGTAAGGTTTTGTAAAGATTAGTGGTGCTTAGAGTGGTATGATGAATTTTTCATGATTGAAACCATAGGTACTGAAATGTTTTACTTAAGCTTATATAGGGCTTTATGTGACAATTTTTGTGAGCAATTTTTGGTGTTTTAGAGTGTGGCGCAATGTTTACATATATCCCGAGGTTTAAAAGTTACACCAGACCTATTTACTGCAAAAATCACTCTCTGTGGATACAGCAGCCAGACTACACCATTTCTAGAAACTTGAAAGAGAGCAGGCAAGACGGACAGTAGAGACCCACACACTGTGCTGGGGTGACTTACTGTTTGCTTGTTAGCTGAATTCAGTTCGACAATTGATGAGGAGTAAGTGAAGGTTGGCCGAGTGTTTGATGTCGTAAGTCTTTCAGAAAATGTAATCAACCACTCAGAATACTGTCTGTTGGCCCAGGATTTAGTATCATGGTTTTGAAGTACGGCCACACTTTAGGTGCAATCCAGCGAAGCTATTCTGGTATTAATTTTATGTTTGTTTTTTTTTCTTTTTTTCCCCACAAGCAGACAGGTTGAATCAGTACCGGATTAGCCACATAGCAGGAGGTAGCCTAGGGGGGCCCCACACCTAGGCTAGATGGGTGACCTTTTCTGAGAGACACTTTAATAAATAAAAATTTTGCATTGTTTATTATCGTTAAAGAAAATGACATTGGATTTTCAGTTAAGTGCAAATAGTCAAGTACATTACATTGTGTGAAACATTAATTGCAGGAGCCGAGATTAAAGTATTAAAGACGAGTGTGAGTGCAACCGCTTGAAACTATTTGGGGAGACATTTATAGGGATACAAATTTATTAAAATAAATGAAGGGAACTTTTTAGGGGCGTTCGCGTAAGATACTGAAAATAATTTTTGAACCTTATTATTGAGAAAACAACTGACAGAAAAAATTCAATAGTGGTGATATAAAATACTTCTGGTAAAATCATCTGATATATTTTATTTGAATTTAGAAATAGTTGTGTGCTTAATTGAAAAAGGAAGGATAGTTTTAATTTTAAGAGTCTGAAACTATTATGAACAAATATGTTTAGATTAATTCAGTAGTTCTGTCGAAACCCTTTCTATTTTCTGTTGTTATTTTTTGAGTTCCAGGAAGCTGAAGTTGCTTGGAAGACTGACTGTTACTTAGAAAACACACGAAGGCCTGTAAGTACTTAAGACGAATTGCAGATAATAAAGGAGAAGACTGTCACAAGATTCTAAGTTGTAATAAGAAATAGTCTTACAGTGCCATAAACCAGAAACAAAAGTTATGTGGTGTGTCTTGATTTAAAATTGACCTGTTTGTGGAGATGTAGATTGTTATGCCCATGCAGCTTAGATACTAAACATACACGTCATTATTTACAGTTTATGCATTTATTTCAGATTGGATGGATTGCACCTATGCTATGAATGACAAATTGGCAACCTGTAAATATTGCCATTCAGTTTTAAAAACTCAAAAAAAAAAAAAAAGGTTTGATTAATCAAACCAGAACAATGAAACATAAGAAAATTACGGCCTTGGAAACAAATGTATAAACCAGTCTTGTGGGACAAAATGAAAATCGATGACTTACAAATTGCTTCTTATATCGCCAAGAATTCTGCTTTTGTATAAGTAGATTATTACATCCTTCAACGTGCTCCTCATATATGAATTCAAATTTTCTATAGACTTTGAGAAAAATGATTCAAATGGCCAACCAGTCACACAAAAGGTTTGGCTATCTGCTTGCTAGGGATGGCGATCTGAGATCGATTAATCGAAGAATCGATCTTTTGGACCAAAAAATCGATTTTTTAAATTGATCTATAGAACTGAATCGATCCAGTGAATCGATATTTCACCCCTGAAAATCGAATGTTAAAAAGCACTTTCTTCAAGTAATGCTCTTGCACATGAAATCTAGATTCAAACGAAGAATCGTAACACTATTTATCGCAAGCAGTTGTGGATCTGAAGTATGATCCTATAATTTACTGGAAAGAATAAAAAAAAAATATCATCACGTTTACTCAACAGCCAAGAAGTATATCTGTATAATGGGATCATCAATACCTTGCGAACGCCTTTTTTTATTGCCGCCAACATCGCAAGTGATGAGCGGAACCGCTTGGTTCCTAGTAGACTATACAGACTGTTGTTCCTGAGAAGCTTGGACAGTAAGAACTGTAACGTGTAAACTATATCATTTCAAAACTGATTTATGTAACAAACAAATTTGTGAAATAAATGTCTTATTGCATACCTGATACTTTGATTTAGTTGTGAAAAACTTTAATTAGTTTAAAATGATAGCTAGGTGACCGATCTTCGCTCGGCATCTTTCGATTTTTGTTCAGTATGCAAGATTTCATCAAAATCCTTAGAGACGTTTGTGAGAAATTAATTTTATTGGGGACTGCATCATCTTCGGAATAAACGCGAAATTGGTAGTAACCTGTTGAAATTTGTTTTTAATTGCATCGTCATTATGTCCTCTTTGCGTTTTGCGCTCTTGCTTTGCGGAAAACTTGCTTGGAATTTAAAATTCTGAAATATGACAGCGACGCACAGCCGTTGGATGCCGTCAGTGTTGAAAAATCAGTGATAGTCTCTTAAAATGTTGATTTAATCTTTTATTGTAATGATTTCATGCCGTTTCAGCTTTTCTCCGTTGGAAAAAGTCGCATTTAATTGACAAAGATACAATTTTTTCCGAGTTGTAATACGGTGATGCCCGCCATCTTATATAGAAAACGAGCAGTCAGAGATTGCTTCAGTTGTAAACAAATACACCATTTCTCATGGACGCCGCAAAATGCAAAATTGCGTAAATTTTTTCTCTTGGTCCAGGCTATATTTCAACCTTACCACGAAATCTGTGACGAAACGAAACTTTTTAGGTTGATATGATCCCTGTATCGGTATTTTATTTTTTATTTTTGTTATTTTTGCAGTGCTGATAGCATTTTGCAGTTGCTCAGCCTTATATTTCGGTATTTCTTTATTTTTCTAACGACTTTTCCGCAAAGCAAGAGCTCAAAATGTGAAGAGGACATGTTGGCGAAGCAATTAAACCAAATTTCAAAGGTTACTATAATTTCGCCGAGGTTCCGAAAGTGGTACAGCACCCATTTTATCTATTTTTAAAGTTGCTCATATAATAGTATTAGATTGGATAGAAGGAAGCATATTACAGGTAGGACGGTCAGTTCCTTTCTCTAGGACCTACAATTTAACGCAAATCCCAACCACATAACGCCCCACCGTAGTTCATATTGTTAAATACATATCTTAAAAATTCTTGCTCCCACCGGCATTAGAACCCGAGGTCGCAGCCAGAATTTTTTAAGAGCTTGTGCAGTAACCACCTTTTCCCCCCACTACATATTTGTTATACATTCAATATATTTCCTTCCTACTTACTTAAGAACTGCAGTCGGTTAAATAAATATCGTGAATAATCGTCAGGTTTTTGATCAATTGAGTCTTCACTGGGCGAAGTTCGAGTAACTTGGTTGAGACGATTTTATATTAGGTTTTCTTGAAATGATTACAATATAACTGAAATAAAGTATCACTTTCTGACAAAGCCATATTTTAAATACCTTCTTTTTAGGTACTTTACAATACAACTGGTAGTAATTAATGATAACCACTTTTTCAATATTTGTTTCAAAGAAATTATGTAAATATAAGTATCACTTCTGACAAAACCACATTTTAAATATCTTCTTTGAAATGTTTTACAATTGAACATTCGGCGCTAGTAGCCCCCGAGTCAGCTAGCATACAAGAAATATTCATTTAAATATATAAGTTCTTTGAAACCAAATAGAAAAATATTAGGAGCTTCTTGGTACCTGATTCATCCACGAGATGGCGTTAGAGCCGTTTTCGAGCCATTTTCGAGATACCAGTAGCAAAAAATTGTTCATATTTTGTAAAATTGATTTTTTTTTTTTCAGGGAGGAACACTATTTAGATAATTTCAAAAGTCAAAACGTTATCTAAATATGAAGATTCATCCAAATTTTTAGCGCCGTTCTCGAGATCCAATACATATATATATATTTGCTCGTTTAAAGATATCAGATAAAAGATCGATTATTATGGTGTCCTTTTTGTTTTCCATGATTGGAATTATATTGAAAATACGAACACGAAAACCAAATGGAAAAATATCGATTTTTAGAGAATCGATCTTTTAGTCCGTCGATTTCTTTGTGAAGCGATTTATCAAATTTCGTTTCGAATCGATTCAAGAATCGATCTGTTTTTGAAAGAATTGCCATCCCTACTGCTTGCCTCAAAGCAAAGTTTCTATTGAAAGTCATTCTACTATTTGGTATTCATCAATTCTTATTCATATTAGCTAATAGTACTAACGGTGTACTTTTGTCTTGCAAAATATAATGTTAAGATATTTTTATTTTGTATAGATTGTTGAGAGTATGCACAAAACAAGTTTTTGACCTCCGACACCATCATCACAATTTCCATGGCCAAAATACCTCAAAGTTCTGACACTTTTTCAGTTTTTCGTCTGTAACTCCTTCCTAATGAAACCTAGCAGCAAAAATTTGTAGAGGGCAAATGTAGGTGTGAGCAGGATAGGAGGAAGTTGGGTGTGTAGGGAAATTGCCACCGGAGCGTGTACTCCATTGCAATTAAATTAAATTAAATACTTTATTTCCAAGAGGGCAGAACATTCTGTAATTATAGTAGTACAAGGTTTATATATATATAACTGAAAACTAAGTGAGCTGCTGTTCTTAAAAAAAATAAGCAAAATTTCACATTTTTCCTAAAACTTAGGTTTCCACCTACTTTGTTGTTCAAAATGACATGGAACACATGTATGTAAACCAGTTATTCATAGCTGGTATACGGAATCTAACTTTTGTGTATCAAGATATTTCTTTATTAATTCACTTGTTCTTCCAAACCACTGTTAGAAAGAGGACTATGTTGTGGAAGGCGTTTCTTGTACCTGGTCACTATCCCGCTTTAATGAAGAGTGCACAAGGAATTTCATTAATACTGTTCAAGGAGCTTTCAGGTTATTTTGTTATGAAGTGAGTGACATACCTGGGATTCAGCTCTCTGTTTAATTGGCTGTTGTATAGACACCGTGGCCCTTCACTGATAACCCTAGCGTTTTGTTCTGGAATATTCTTATTCAATGTAATTTGCTGTGGCTTGCATATCTTCAGTTGGCTGGCAGGACTAGGGTGAAGAGAGCTCATGAGAGTATACAAGGAGTATATTGGTGATGAGGCATGGAAAGCTATTGGAATAAGAAATAGGGGAGGTGTATAGAAGGGAAAAGATGACCAAGACCACAAGGTGGTACTCATTTTCAAGTGGGAAGATTTTCTTCTGCAGGTAAGGAGTGAGTAAGAGATTGGTTTAAACTATCAAGAGAATTAATTAAAAAAAAGCTACAAGAATTTAAACTTGATATTAGTAGTGAAAAAGTAAATGGGAAAACGGAAGGGGTGAAAAAAAGTGAGTAGGGGCAATTGCAACAAGAGCAAGCGCTCCATCCAAATTAATTGAATATTAGTAAAGGTAGTGAGATTAATAAACAGAACTATGTATTCAATGATGAGTTCACTGGATACAACTTTTGTAGTCTTTTGTAGCCTTGGTTTATTGTATTATTAATGTATACTATCTACATCAACTGCAGACCAAGACCAACTCTGAGGTCTCTCAACTGGTTGGTCATTTGGATTCTATGGTATGTTGTTTCACATTATGTCTTTCTGCAGATTCTTCTATGGTCACCTCAGTATAAATATTTTTGAATGCACAAAAACTTTTTATAATTTCTAAAGAGCCTATTTAATACATTTTTTGTAGCTAATGGGTTTACTAGCTCCAATATTCTTATCAGCAGTGTATACCCCATGACTGATAAAGCATGGTGAGAAATCACTCAGATGTTTAGGGTTGGAGGAAACAACAAATTCTTATATGACACATCAGAAAATTCATGATAACATTATTTCCTTGTGTGATAGAAGTGTTATTAACTAGATTTATCATATATTGTGATGTACACAGAAAAAATCTGATTACTATCATAAAATAAAGTTATCTTATTTAAGTAATTATTATTTCAGTGACATTAAACACTGCTGTGATCGAGATAAATACATTTTGAGCAAGTAAAGAAAAATCCTTTTGTATTCACAGTTAGAGGTTAATTGGTGAAATTTCTTTAAGTTATTGTTCACACACAAAAGACAAGAAATTTGGATATCTTTCGTCTTTTCTTTGTGGCGCAAGAAACAAATTATATTCTGTATTACACTGAAAAAAGGCTCGCCTGGTTATGTTTTCATAACTTTTTTTCAGTATTTGTAGTCCAGAAAAAGTTTAGAGTTTAATTTAGAAAAACAATAGTACAGAAGTTTTTTTAAAAAATACTTGAAATTAACTGTGTATTCTATTAAAATGATGTCATGGCTGCCTTCAGGTGAAAACATTAATGTACTGTGAGTGATTGCAGCAGGGCAGAATTTTTGGTGTTTTGAATAAAATTGAAACTATTGATGAAAAGCACTACACACCAAACATGGTTTTCAAAAGAAAACTTCCTCAAGTCTGTACATTTTCAGGTATTTCAAATACATATAATTTTTATTCTAGCTCCTATAAAACTTTAAACAAACAAAAAAACCAGTTCCATTTGTTCGATATCTTAATTTCTATTCAAGTACAGAGCCCTTCATTGCTGTAACATTGGTACAGATATTTCGGTTCTAAATATACTCTTTTCTAATTTAGAATCAATGGACCAGGTGGCATTTGCCTAGCAAGAGAATCATGTTTATCTAACTTCCACAGTAAGCTTGTAGCAAATATCATAAATAACAAACAACATGCGAATCCAGAAAGTAGAATATCTTATCAGTAAATACTTTCTGTTGACCCATGATGTCTGGGTAAACATAAAGGAAACTGTTTCAATCTCTCTGGTTGTTTGTATCATTTTACTCCAAAGAAAATTTTTTATATGTTGATAAATTTGTGTCAAATATGCCTCAATAGATTGTGACCTACTTTTCATGAGGTAATTAATAGATATCGGTAAGACGTAGATTAAACAATGTCATCACGGCAAGCCTATATTTTCTTTTTTTCAATTTACACTAGATTTAGAGATGTGTCATCAACATAGACACACTACAGATGGGAAGTGAGTGGTTACGAATCACGATGACTGCAACTCAAATGCCACACTTATACTTCCGTATTGCATTTGTTGCAAAAAAATCACTAATGTATTAGGAACTATTTCTAAAGTTCAGAGAAATCACCGACCAATGATGGTTGAAATTTTAAATTAAGTTGTTTAAAAAATATATATTCCTTCTGGAATCATCCCTAGGAAATAGCGTATACAGCTTGACTTTGTGTGTTATATTGTGATGTATTGAAATTTGCTTTCCCATAATCCTAAAAAATGTCCTGCTATATTAACACAGCTGTGCCACCTCTAATGACCTCAACGTTGATGAGGTGGAAGGCCATAAGTAATAAAAAAAGGAGAAACATAGCTGTCCTCTTTCCAAATATAGTTTTCTTTCTTCATGTTCAGAATAACCTAAGAAGTGTAGGATTTAAGCTAAGATGGTAGGTAAAGAAGCGTAGGTATGGAAAGGTATTATGGTACTGATATGTTTACTATCCCAATAAAAGTAACACCAGCATCAAAAAAATGATACCATGTTATAAGGTGTGGTTAGCACAGAGGATGATATGCAATAATGTGTGGACAGAAACAAGGGATGCACAAGATTAAACTATCTAGGGAGCAGTTGATTATTGCACTGTGTGGACAAAACACACCAAGAAATATGAAGAATACTGATTACCGACAATTGCATACTTGATATAGTAATCTGCCTTGTAAAACTTTGTAATTACAATGAATGTTGTTGAAAGACTAAATCTTGCTGGAAAATTTTGACCTCATTATGTATGTGAGGTAGGGATAAAAGAATATCACTTTAATCAGAGCCATGTTTTATTCTGAGTATTATTGTAATGAATTAGTGCTTCACTTGTATAAGCTCTTCCTTGTTTGAATGATTGTTTCCTTAACTCTTCTTGCCTGTGTTCTCCTCAACATGAATGTCTTTAAGGAAACTTAAAGCAATATTTGGCACATTAATTTTATAAAATTCTGTTGATAGTATCATCAGGCATACTTCCAAATATCATTAAACTCTCTACATGATTCCTGTTGCCATCAGCACTTACAAAAGTCTCATATTTTTTAATATTATCATCTACCAATGTTTTCCTTTGAAGTCAACTTGTGCACATTTATCTTTCAACTATTATCTTCCAGAAAAGCTTCTTTTTTTGAGACTGCAATAAACACTTGAATTTATTACTAGTTGAAACTAATAAAAAAGTGATTAATGGAACAGAAAAAACAGCTGTGCGCAATTTATAAACTCGTAAGTACTGTTTGAGATCACCAAAAAATTTATTACAATAATCACCAAACGAGATACTAATGTACAAGCAATTTGCAAACAATGAGTGTGTGCCATATCTAGCAATGCCATTTCATATAGATTGCCACCAATGTACCTTCCAAACTGAGCACAAGAACCATATAAAAAATAATGTGTTAGTCAAATTTACTTATCTCTATGTATAATAGATATTTGAGGCATGTAGAACAAAACAATTAACTCACAAATAAGCAGCAAAACATTTTAGTTTGATTTTTTTTTACTTATGTCTTTACGCCTAATCAATGTCGAGATCATTAGAGGTGGGATGGGAATGGGGTCAAGGAATATGAAGGAATTCGGGCATGGCCTTTTAAAAGAAGCATCCTGGAATTCACCTGGAATGATTTGGAGAAACCATAAAAACCCAAATCTGGATGGCCAGACAGAGATTCGAACCGGCGTCCTCCCAAATGCAATGCCAGAGTGCTAACTGCTCAGCCATCATGCTCGGTTTTTCAGTTTGAGGTTGCCATTGGATAGTTAAAAAGAAAATTGGACTTTCATATCATATGGAGATTAAAATATATTTGTGCACCTCCTTACCTGTATATAGGGCTACAGTAAGAAAAGTGGGATTATGACGATAGATTGTTGTAGTCATTAAGAATCACTATCTTTAAAGGTAAGACGTAAAATGTTAACACATTATTTAAACTACTTATACTCCATCTATATTGATAATTTGAGGTATATTAAGAAATTAGGGTTTAATGCCATTTCATGATCAGGGTAGATATTGTATTTACTATACGGAAAACCACTAATTATTTCTATGATTTGAGTGTAAAACTGTATCAAGAGTACAATATTCCAGTTTTCTAAGACTACATTAAGTAATTTAGAGTTTTAATGATCATAAGATAGTGAAAGACAAAATTGGTGAAATTTGCATCTAAATAACTTCAACACTGAGAACAGGGAAGAAACAATATTGAATGTTTCACTAAACATATTGATATCTAGTCATAACTGAAATACGAAATATGTAGCACCAAGCGTGGTGGGCGAGTGGTAATGCTGTGACCTCGCAATTGGGAGGACATGAGTTCAAATCACCGTTTGATCCAGATTTTGGTTTTCCACAGTTTCCCCAAATCACCATAGGCAAATGCCAAGATGCTTCCATGGGCAAAAAAAAAAAAAAAAAAAAAAAAAAAAAAAAAAAAAAAAAAAAAAATTTCTTCACCCCAAACACAAGAAAATGGACGTAAAAATTAGTTGCTTGAATACAAAAATTGTTGAGTCGTATTGCAGTGTAAATGAATTCTGATTTTCTATTCTCTTTGATATGTACTTAGAGTGCATAAACAATCCACCATTAACAGCAAATACACCAGACAAAGAACTAGAAGCTTTCAGATTAGGAATGTAATATTTACCTGTAGAAACATGCCAGGCTGGCGTTCAACTCTTTTGAAATCGAGGATCAGAAAAATGGAAAAAATAATTTTACAACTCATTAACTTAAATGGGCCCAATTTTTTACCTATATATTAAATATTAACCAAACATACCAATTGTTATCAGCACATAATGCAGTCCCTTAAGACTTATAGCTACAATCTGAAAGAGCCAAAACATCTTAGAGCTATAAGTTTACATTGCCTACTTCTGTTTAATGTATAACCGAGTCTTTTTACTGCCTTCATACAACATTATACAGTCCCACCATTACTCCATGATGTCCATTTGAACTAACTAACATAATTACAGTTCAACTATGTAGTAACAATTAAATTTAACCAACTGTTAATAGTTCTTATAGGAAGCTGCAGTGTGTTTTAATAACCGTTAACCTATGTATTTCTGGTATAGCTAACTTTGTAAACATATCACAGTTTTTAATTCTTTTTAATTACAATGCAGCACATGCTTCAGTAACAATTTTCCTACACACCCATTCACATATTTTCCCCATCCTTTATTTTATTTTTAATTCCTTTGAATGTAATTTCACAACATGCCTAGTTTTTCCTTTTATCAACATATTTTAAATTATTTCGGCATTTTTGGTAAGTTATTCAGTTATCTCTCGGTAAATATATGTTGTGGCACACCTGCGCAACTACAACACAGTCTTTGTTCAACTCGCGAGTAATACACTCTCAAACGACTGACTCGTTAGTTGTGTGCGAATGCTCATGTGACTGGTGACTGTAGTCTGATGATTCAGTTTACAATCAATCATGAATTCAGTTAAAATTACATCACACTGTGGTCAGGCATTTTATATTAAAATGGAAAACTAAACATTCCTAAATTCTTACTATGGCACATGACATAAAGACAAATGTTATTTAATTATGGCACACACAGTTTAATCAATAATTAAAGAGAATATAAATACATTTGATAAAAAGCACTGACTTATTGTACACATAAATATCAGTTAAAACCATACATTGGATTAAAAAAATAATTTTTATAAGTATTTACTTCAAACTCAGCGAAAAGAAAAGAAATAAAAACACCTGTATTAAGGTACCAACTTACATTGTAAATTCAATCATTTGAGCACTGTAAATCTCTATTACATGATATACATCACATTACTGATACCATATATAAACTATTACATTTTTTTAGAATATAATACTTTTTTACGAAATTTGCCATAAAATTAAAACAGTTCTATTTTACTAAGTAAATAGGTTTCAACAGATATTTCAACCAAATTTTCTATCACCTTGATGGATTCTTTAAATCACCAAACATTAAAAGACAGGGTGCATAAATCTTAACAAAATATAAAATGGAGTTTCTGCTAATAGACACGGATGTTACCATATAGTTAGCTCACTAATGTTGTAATACACCTTTGGAAAGGAAAGGGTGATGTGATAGACTGCTTCAATTATCTACCGATTTGCCTACTATCCACACAATTAAGATCTTTGAATATATTGTGGACGCAAGCCTTCTAAACATAGTTAAGATTGCCACAAATTAGTGTGGTTTTATGAAAGACACAGGGGTGATTGAAGCTATTCATGCCACACATCTTTTGCTGTAAAGACACTTTGAAAGGAAAAAGCACTGCACATAAAATTTTTAGATTTCAAGAAGGCTTTTAATAGGGTACCTAGAGATCTAATATGTTACTCATTGAGATGGTATAGGGAACCATTGGTATAAATTACGTGGAACATCGTATTGTCACCAGTTATGTTAGATGTGCTGTAGGTAGTTCTGACTCTTTTTTCCCATCTGGGAATCAGCTTTGACCCTACTCCTGTTTATCCTCTGTCTTGACACCATTGCTGGAGAAATGCTCACTACACACTCCAGGATATTACTCCATGCTGATGATATCATGGTCACATACAAGTCTTGACAAGAATTTGAAAAACAAATACAACAATGGAAAACTTCCCTTGATAAATACATCTTGCACCTTAATGTCTGGAAGACCGAGGATATGGAGTAATGGGTTCCAAGTGATGGGTCTGTTAATATCAGTGGCATTGAACTGTATTACTCTTGACTTCAAACAACTGGGAACAGAAATCTGTCTGGATGGTCAGACACTCCCAGATGTCTGAAACAGAGTCAATGCATTTGGTGTAGCTCCAACCACTGAGAAAATGTTTTAGGGTCCTCTGTGATGGTACAGCCATATACTATACAGCAACGACACATCAGTGGCAAGAAGAGCACTCGACATAAGACTGGAGGGCCAAAGACTCAAGAAACACTGGCTGCATACATTATGGGGAATATGCATATAGTGAATGTCCCTCCTGAACATGTATAAGATCAACACAAATGGAACAATCTAGAAAAGGAGACCTTGCAATATTGGATTAATGCTAAAAAGAAGACAAATGGATTTTACCACAATTTACAGGGCTACGGGACCCCATAAACTATTTACTAAAATATTCACAACTTTATGGCCACTAACACATATATTATTTTATGTTGCTTGAGGTATATATATTATCAGTGTGTGTGTGATAATTTTTTTCTAGCATTTGGCATCTCATAGATTTTTTATAAGACTGTTATATCAATAACTATACAATTATTTTAACACATAAATACTGAGCCTTATAGTGTAGCTAGGTTACAAATTATAATTTTACATGACCCCTTAAACTCTTTTCCACAATTTTACAAGCATAAAACTTTACAATTTTACAGCTATTTGGCCACTTACAATTATTTCTCAACCTTCACAAATATGAAGCACCGTATTTACACGCAATCGTTTGTGTGTTACATATCAAAAGCTACAACAAATAAGTTTTCTCACTGCTACGAATACTTTTAGGTATTGTTAGGTAACTATAGTTCATAAACAATTCTTTAGAATTGTTACAAGCATGAGGTTGCTAGCTGATGTGTTTTCTTTTAGATTATGAAGCTTTATAATGGTGTGACAATTTTCTACAAACCTAAGGATACTCACCTGTATGAGCTCTCTTTTATGTATTCTGAACTAAGAAGAATCCTTAAATGACTTCACAAAGTTCACAGGTAGAAAGAGACTAATAAGCATGGCCTATTTTATGTGCTTTGAGGTAACCAGCTCGTGTAAATGATTTTCCACAAACTTTACAAGTATAAGGCTACTCACCTGTATGGATCCTTTGTGTCTTATAAAGTGTTTTTTGTCAGAAAAATCTTTTCCACAAAATTCACAGGTATAAGGCCGCTCACTTGTATGAATTCTTTTATGTCTTGTAAGGTTTGAACTATCCGTAAAACATTTACCACAAACTTCACAAACATAAGGCCGCTCACCTGAATGAATTCTTTTATGTACTATAAGGTTATTATTTTCAGAAAAACCTTTTCCACAAACTTCACAAGCGTAAGGCCGCTCACCTGAATGAATTCTTCTATGTAATATAAGGCTACTATTTTCAGAAAAATCTTTTCCACAAACTTCACAAGCATAAGGCCGCTCACCTGTATGAATTTTTTTATGTTTTGCAAGGTTAGAATTAGCAGTAAAACATTTACCACAAACTTCACAAACATAAGGCCGCTCACCTGAATGAATTATTTTATGTACTATAAGGTTACTATTTTCAGAAAAACCTTTCCCACAAACTTCACAAGCATAAGGCCGCACACCTGTGTGAATTCTTTTATGCCTTGCAAGGTTAGATTTAGCAGTAAAACATTTACCACAAACTTCACAAGCGTAAGGCCGCTCACCTGAATGAATTCTTCTATGTAATATAAGGCTACTATTTTCAGAAAAATCTTTTCCACAAACTTCACAAGCATAAGGCCGCTCACCTGTATGAATTTTTTTATGTTTGCAAGGTTAGAATTAGCAGTAAAACATTTACCACAAACTTCACAAACATAAGGCCGCTCACCTGAATGAATTCTTTTATGTACTATAAGGCTACTATTTTCAGAAAAACCTTTTCCACAAACTTCACAAGCATAAGGCCACTCACCTGTATGAATTCTTTTATGTACTGCTAAGTGATTAGCCCGTGTAAACGGTTTCCCACATATTTCACAAGTGTGAGGCCGCACACCAGTACTAGTCCTTTTATGTCTCGTAAGGGAACCAGACTGAGTATATGTTTTTCCACAAACCTCACAATCATAAGGACGCTCACCTGTATGCATCCTTCTATGTGCTACAAAGTCACTATAATGCATAAATGATTTTACACAAAGTTTGCAAGTATAAGGCCACTCGAATGTATGATTTTTCTTATGTTTTATAAATTTATCAAACTCTTTAAACCTATTACCACAAACTTCGGAAGTATAAGGCTGATCTATCTCATGGATTCTTTTACGAGTTATTAGGATGTCAGAATTCATGAAAGGCTCTCCACACATTCTGGAAGTGCAAGGCTGCTGCAGATCATGAGTAGGAATGATTTGATGATACCTAGAAACAAAGTAACACTGGTAAATTTAGCTTAATACCATTCCTATAGTTAATAAATTAATGGTTATTATTTGAAAATCCCAGACCAGGATTCTAATAATCTATATATAATATTAAAAGAACTTGCATTTAAGCAATTATAGCCCCACAGTTACAAGATATGAAGTATATCACTGTTTTATAGTATTCAAACACTTTGGCATTACTTTCATATTCTATTAACTACAGATCATGTATGTAAGTATGTAATATAATTAGTAGATTTTAACAAGCTTGAGTACAGTGTACAAAATATTCTTACTCACAGCTTACTTAATAAACTTGCTGGACATTATGCACCAATGATGTATATATAAAAAATTTATATCGCTTATCACACTCTTCAATACTTTCCTATACACAAGTGCCAATAATCATATAAAAAAACTATATTTAAGTAATATATTTTGACAAAAATTTTTACACCTACAACTAGCAAAGTACCCAGCATTGCCTGGTCTAATCAGAACTGTTTTACCCACACACTATTTTTATATTTCTGATATGAATCATGTGTACCAAGATTCATTAATTTGGCACCAGCCATTTTCAGAAGTAAACTAAACATTGATACATCCAAACAACTCCTAGGACAGGGTGAATTGAATGCTGTGATACAGAATGTATGTTTACATTTTGTTCCAGGCTGCATTTCAACCTAACCATGACACTTGTTAAAGTTGCTACTTGATAGATCAAAACATCTACTATCTGCACATTAATACATATCAGATACATAAATCTGTATCAGGAATGTTCTGTTTGATCCAGCATTATGTAGAAAATAAGGATTTTTCATGGGTTTTCACTATGTTTAGGCTTAGGGTACAAGCTAAAATCTGATATAAATAGTACACAATTTTATCAATATTTTTGCATAACTTAAAAAATCCGATTTATTGGGCGGGATATAAAACTGTGGGTTTCTATAAAGAACATTTAAATCAAAAGGGGGTGGCAGTAAAGGGGGAAAATGGTTGGGATTTTGTTTACCTAACATAGACAGTATTTTTTTTGCTTGTTTTAAAGTACATGTGTGCAAAATTCCTTCAAAACTGAACTCTGTATAAAGAATATTGTCAATAGTTAAGGGATGAAAATGGGAAGATAGATTTGATTTTGTACAACTAATGTGGACAGGTATTTCTCTCTTTGTTTTAAAATATATATATGCAAAGTTCCATCAAAATTGGATAAAAAATGTAGGTTTACATAGGAATTAGGGGTGTAAAAGGGGAAAGGCGCTGGTTTTTGTTACTCAGAAAACTTCTCCCTGAAAAAATACATATATGTGCTAACTTTCATGGTGATCTGTCAAATGGTATTGACTGTAGCTTTGTGGAAAGAACATTGAAAAAAATTGAGTGTAAGTAAAGGGGGACAGGGTTGGGTTTATCTCTTTATTTTTCAAGTATACATGTACAAGGTTCCAACGAAATCAGATAAAAAAAGTGGTTTTATAAAAAATTAAGGGTTGTAAAAAGGGGGTGGAGTGGTTTTTGAAGTTTTTTTTGTCATAAACCTTCTCCATAATAAATAAATTCATGTGTCAACTTTCATTGTGATTGGTCAAACGGTGTCAATATCTATTAATCTCGGATATACTAACATCCTCTGGTATATATAACATTTAATGTTCAAATGGCATAAACTCTATATATAAACTAGAATCACCATGTTGGGTTTAATATCATTATTTGTAGTAAATATTACTTCCATTCCGCAGTACAATAATTTTCAGTATGGACCTCTGTGCAGCAAAAATTCAATCACTTTATTGAATATATTGATCATGCATACAGAGATCAAATTCATTTATTTTAGTAGCATCTCAGTTGACAATTTTTTTTTCATAGTACATTATCGTTGTGTAAATTGTCTTAATGTATCTGTAAATGATTAGGTAGCAAAAGCAGAAACAGCCTGAGTAATAACAGCTATGACAGCTATGGATGAAAATACTTAGATATATTTATAGATTACTTAATGAACTAAAACATAAGGCATAGTGTATTTTGTAAAGAATATAATATATTCAAATGACACTATACACGGTGTTGTTACAACTCTTACGTTGTAAATAGCCTGAAATACAAATAAATATTAGGATCACTGAAATGATTTAAGTAAATGAGATTATATTTTAAGTGTTTGTACATAATTTATACCAAGTTCTATTTCTTTATTGGTTCGTGTTGTGGAGTAATTAAAGAAAATTAATTAATAAGTTTACTGCCAGTGTTACATTGTAATATATCTCTTTTCAGTAATGTCTTTTATAGCATAGAGCAGCGGTTCCCAACCTTTATTGGTACACGACCCACTTTTAAGTAAAACAAATTTTCGCGACCCACCTAATATGAGAGTCTATCTAATATCAGAATGGGAAATGTATGATCTCGATACGCTATCGACTATCCTATCCTGCGAAAAGGTAAAGTTTAGTACAAAGGATATAATATCAACAAAAACAAGGATTGATAATACATAAAACAACAAAAATATTATAGAACGGAAGGCGGCTGCACAGACCATCACCTCATCAAGTTGACTGCTGAATTTCACGATTAGAAGTAACGCGATCAGCATATTAAAATGCAACTGGTCTTCCAAGTCGCTTTTTGGTGGAAACCACCTGCAAATCTGATTTTCGTGGTTGATTGGGAACTTTATAATTGTATTTTACTGCAACCAAATGTATGAAAATATAGAAGACTGGGAGCAGGAAAACACAATGGTAAACTTACCAGTCAACCACTAAAATGGTTTTATAGGTGTTTCCCACCAATTCATGACTTGGCACATCAGAGCCATTTTAATTTGCAAATCGAGTTTTAACTAATCCTGGAATTTCAGCCGTCAGCTCGATGAGGTGATGCTTTGTGCAGACGCCTCCTGCTTTTTTTTACAAAGATAATGAAAAATACGTTTAATTATTATAGAAACACAACTTTACAATAAGTGAGATTTCTGGCACTGGTGTTTACTGATGAGGGCGTCGATAACATGTGCAAACACTGGTTAAGTACTTTCTACACATAGTTTATTTCTGTATTTTGTTTTTCAAAAACATTAAAATATATTTTGGTGGCAAAAACCTCGATTTTTCCGCGACCCACCAAAACACACGGCGCGACCCACCAGTGGGTCGCGACCCATAGGTTGGGAACCGCTGGCGTAGAGTATTAATACAATGCTCTAGGGTAACATACCCGGTGAACCTGCTGTTTCTGTATGATATTTCGGGGATCCAGTTTTCCAATGCCATCATCTACATAAGTGTCAGATATGCCAACTGCCTTGTACCTTTCTAGCCTGCCATGAGGCCAAGTTCTCGAAACCAGCTTAACTGCCTAGAATATATGAGCAACTTCAGCTATACTTCGTAGTGGAAACTGAAATGTTTCCCCTCATTTTAACTTCTATACTATTTTCTCAACATGGACACTAGTTTCATTTCATTTATGCTGCCTTGATGATAGTGGCATATTATATCTATAATTACCAATTACCAATATTGATCTATTACAATTTTCCTTTAACTGTTTTAAGACCTTTAGAATCAATCTTTTATTGTCACTATATAACCACCAAAGCACATCTGAGAATTCAGAAAAAGTGATGTCAGTCATTGGCTAGATACTGCTGCATTATAGACACCTGGTATAAATGACACCTGGGGTTATTAGCCATCAAATGTGCTAATCACAGTTTAAACAAACATCATGCTATTATACTCAGCCACATCAATATTAATGATCAGTAGTTATGAAGGGGAATTTCGCAAGCTTTTTTGTATGTGCGTAGCATGAAGCCTGACTGTCTATTAATTTATGTGAAGTATTGCAGACTTTATTTTGATTTAAGGATCCACATATTTTGTAATGAAACTGTGTACTTTATCTACATTCATTTGTTGTCTTATTAAAGGAGTTAAATAAAGTCAGTTTAGTACATTGGACAAATAAAATTCCACGGCATTTAGGAACATCAGCTCAAATGATCCCTAGTCCAAGTAGCTCTTTTTATTCTGATCCTAGAAACAATAGCCTAAACTGAAACATAATTTCATTAATTTCTGAATCAAACCTCTGGGTATTCATAAAATAATTGTGTTAAATTAACTCCGTAAATATACACTTTATGTAGAAACTGATATAAACAGTAATATCTGACTGAATCATAAACAAACAAAAAATTAGAACTAAATGC
Organism: Vandiemenella viatica; assembly: GCA_031002005.1. NCBI lineage: Eukaryota > Metazoa > Arthropoda > Insecta > Orthoptera > Morabidae > Vandiemenella > Vandiemenella viatica. Next base: position 19,359 of record JARYHS010013089.1, on the reverse strand, counting down.
CAACTGGATCAGTATTATTTTAATTATAAATTGTAATAGGGTGTAAGGGTTATTAGCCTCTTCCTACCAAATGTCAATCTCTCCTTCATGTGGAGCCACCTGTTTGTACAGATGATGCTCTGGTGTCTGAAATATTCCTGGTAAAAGGAGTCACCCACTGCTTCCCAAAGGCCTCCTAAAGAAGGGAGTGGTTCAGGCCACCCTCTTGCCCTTGGAGATTGGAACAGCCCATAAAGGCAGATGAATGGGAAATAATCAATGTACATGGGGATACAGAAGGTAGCAGGAAGCCACTACATTAAAGACCCTAAGGGTATACTAAAGATATATAATCCTCTTAAATTATAAATAGAATAATGGCTTTTCCTGGGTAAAATATTCCGGAGATAAAATAGCCCCAATTGGATATACAGGTGCAGACTGCTGCTTAGTGAGGAATCACCAGAATGGATAGAAGCATTCTATGAGTTAGAGCGAGGAACGTTAGAAGTCTGAACAGCGGGCAGAGATTAGAAAACTGAAGAAGAGAGATGGAATGACTTTAGATAGATGTCATTGGGATTAGTGAGGATAACTGGAAGAATGCAGAGGATTTCTGGTCTGGCAACACAGAATAATCAATATTAAAGCTGTAGGTGTAGTTACTGGTATAGAATTTGTAATGAATAAGATAATAGGAAAACAGGTGAGTTATAATGAATAGTTTATTGACAGAATTTTTTGATGAGTGTAGACACTAGGCCTGCTCCAATCACATTAGTACAGGTGTATATTTGCCAATGTCACAGGAAGATGATGAACAAATAGGGAAAGTATACACTTACACTGAAGAATTAATCCAAAATATGAAATGGGAGGAATATCTAATAATCATTGGTGACTGGAATGTGGCAGCTGGAGAAGGAAAAGAGGGTAATATAGTAGGAAATTTTGGTCTAGGAGAAAGATATGAGTGAGGAAGCAGGTTGTTAGAATTTTGTAAAAAATATAAACTCATCATTAAGAACCATGCACGAAAGATCTATATGTGGAAACACCCTGATGATACAGGTAGTTATCGCCTAGATTATATCATGGTCAAACAGGCTCAGGAATCAAGTTCTAGACTGTACAGCATATCCAGGAGCAGACATTGGCTAACCAGAATCTGATAGGCTGAAGTTCACGAGAATAAAGAAGCAATACTAACGTAACAGACTGGAAGTAAACAGCATGAAACAATCTAATATGAGGGGAAAATTTACAAAGATGGTAGATGTGGGGCTAAAAATAACTCTAATTGAACTCTGAGGATGAATGGAATGTGTTGAGGAAAGAAATAATCAAAACTGGTAAAGAAACATTAGACTTCAGGGAACAAGCCACCTGGAAACATTGGACCACAGAAAAGAGGTATAAACATTAAATCTACAGATGGGAAACCTTATCAACACAGAAGGTAGAATAAACCAAAGGAAGATATATAGAGAGAAACAGTATGATGGTGTTGATTTAGAACAACAGTGCACTGGAAAAAAAGGTGATGTCAATTTTGATGATTTACACAATTTGATCGAGCTTTGAATGATTTGAAAACAAATAAGGCAGTTGGGATAGATGCCTGAAAATCTCCTGAAATCCCTAGGAGGAGAAGGGAGCGAAAGATTATTGAAACTTATATCAAAAAATTATGAAACACAGGAGATTCAAATTGATTTTAATAAAAGTACTATCTTTGTACGTTTGAAGAGAGCACAAGCTGATAAATGTGAGAATTGCTGCACCATAAGTCTGAAATTCCAGGCTTCAAAATTACTGATCAGAATAATATATAAAAAAGATGGAAGTGGCAGTAGAAGAGAGAGTGGGTGAAGATCAGTTTGAGTATAGAAAAAACTGTGGTAAAAGAGAAGTGATTCTGGCTTTAAGATTAATACTTTAAGGGCAAATCAAGAATAATAAAGATACTTTTATGGTAATTATTGATTTAGAAAAAACTTTCGATAATGTTAGGCAGGACAAGATGATAAAATTTTTGAAGATGTCAGGTCTCAAATACGGAGAAAGAAGATACTGCTGATGTTTGGGACGACAATAACAGCATGCACCATGAAACAGGAGTTTAAATTATTTGAGTCATGAGTGATGGCATGGGCAGCAACTGGGTGCTTTTGGTTCCGTGTGAATACTGTCTGTCAGTGGCCAATTATTCTTATGGAAAGTGAATTTGCAGTCAAACCTACATATGAAACCAGGCAGTGGTTGCATGTTAACTGGTATATTACATGGGAGGTTTTGCAGGTTGTGTGTATTTATATGTACCATAGCCTCCAGCCATTGCTTTAATAAAGAAACATACTTTTTATCTAATATACATTGATATCAAGCAAAGAAGATTTAAACTAAAACCTATAACTGTAAAGTATAAGCATTATCTAGAAACTAAAATAGGATGGCTCAATCTTACCTTGTTTGCAAAATGAGGAAGGAGGATGTGTGGAGTCCTGATGCAGATGAAGCCCAGTCAAATTTTTAAATATTTGTCGGCAGTGCATACACACATACGATGGGTAGGACACAGCTGTGAGATGTTCAAATACATGTTTTGTTAGAGAACTCCAAGATAAAAATAACTTTGCACAAATAGCACATACAACTTGAAATTCTCTCTCTTGCTTCAAAGTAATTTCACTGTTATGATAAGGTGTATGGGCACACAATGTTGACAGATCTGAGAAAATGAAACCACACTGTTCACAAATATACTGTGGAGTGTTTACAAGTGATTCATGGCAGAACACATGTCTTATTAGCAAATCCCTTGTGTTGTAAACCTGCAGACATTTAGCACACACAAACTGCAGTGGCCTCAGTAGCAGATGTGTTTTCTACCATACCAGTATCCTCTTGGTCATGACACTGGGCTAGGCTTTGATGAAATCTAATTGTTACCCTGCAAAGAGATAAAAATTAGATCCTTTGCTAAGGATAGGCACTAAAATTTATGGATTAAGTTACATACAGGCACACGACGATACATTAAAAACCAATTACAGTTCCATATACCAGATAAATGTTAAACTGCTACACTTTATACAAATGAAACAGGAAAATGGTTTTTAGGCTATATAAATGACAAAGGAAAGGGAAAATGACTCATCACTCACCAAAGATGAAGGTTGCAACAAATAAAAAACATATATGATGAACACAAACAAATACAACATTTCGGTTTTCATCTTATTCATGTAATAGAAACAGAGTCAAGTAGTTCAGGAGATGTGCACATGCCGAACTTTATCACATGACTACATGAATTAGCGGTATGTCAGGAAAGACAGAGATGTTATATATATATCACAGGTGGTCATAAAAGTAATGATATAACAAAAGGGGCAGGAATATTAAAATGAACAGTATATAAATAAATAACTTAATTAGTTAAATGATAATACCAATAATAATGAGTGATGGATCAAATGATGGAATTTTATTGGTTGTTGATGCCAGGTGGGTGTCTGGTATCCAGGATATTTTACAGCTGCCACAAAATTCCATACAAAACTATCCCTCCCCTACATCCTTGTTGTCTGTGGTAGACATGTCTGTTCTGAATCTCTCTCCCCGTACTAATAGAACCTATCCCAAGCCCTTATTTCCTGCTCTTACTCAGCAGATCTTGCACATAAACAAATCTCCCATGTAACCACGCAACCTCCCTGTAACCACTCCCGCCCGGCACCTCCAAAATCAAACCATAGCCATGACCTTGTGCCCCATTTCTTGCCTGGCCTCGAATCTGTCAATCAAATCTTACAACAGGGGCATGACTTCCTTCCCTCCTTTCCAGAAATGTGTACTCATTTACCAAACATTTTACCAACTATCCCCCATACATGATTTCAGCAAACCACCTAACCTCAAAAACATTTTGGTTCACAAATACCCACCAGACTCCAAAAGTACAATATGGTTCTTCTCTGTACAATAGACCTGCCTGCAAAACTTGCAACATGCATCCTCCCACTACAACATATTCCAACCTTGCCACAGGGGCACCTTCCCCCTCATTAGACATGCCACATGCTCCACAACAGATATCATATACCAGCTAACCTGCTGCAACTGCACTATTTCCTATGTAGGCCTCACTACACAGCAACTCTCAGTCAGAATGAATCACCACAGACAAACAGTCCACACCAGCAACTTATACCTTCCAATACCAGAAAATGCCAACTTATCACAATTCTAACAATCTCAATGGCTGTTTCACCATGAGAGCTATCAGAGTTTTCCCTGAAACCACCACTGGTTCAGAACTTTGAAGATGGGAACTTGCATACCAAAATATCCTGGATACCAGACACCTAACTGACCATAACCACTGAGAAAATTTTGCCTTATGACCCATCACACATTATTAATTAGTATTATCACTTAACTAGTTACAAATTTCTTCCAAAACAAATTTATTTATTTATATACTGTTTGTTTTAATATTTCAGACCCTTTTGTTATTTTATTAATTTTATCACCACTTGTGATATATATATATATATATAACATCTCAGTCTTTCCTGACATATCAATAATTCATATGTTATGTGACAAACTTCAGCATGTGCACACCTCCATAACCATATGATTCAGTTTCTATTACATGAATAAAGTGGAAACCGAAGTATTGTATATGTTTGTGTTTGTCATATCTGTTTTTCACTCATTTTGACCAACTGTGGTGAGTGATGAGTCATTTTCCCTTTCTTTTGACATTTACATACACGTTATACTAAGATACATTCGTTACGTATAGTATTTTACTAAATAATTATGTCTCTGAAATGTATGAATTCTAAAATACTTATCCAGAATTTTGAGGAGATAATACATAAAGATAATAATCTACTTAATGATCAGATCCACCTTGCTAACAGGCAATTTTTTGAGAGCTTCTCACCTATACTCATAACTCAATAATATGACACGTTGGACAACTATTGATCTCCTCAAAATTCTATTTTTGTGCATATCAAACATTTGTATAACTAGATGCTGTCCAATTTTATAACATCTGTTGCATTTATACGTGGGTCGCAGGTGGCGCCATCTGCCATTAAACTAGTTACTGCCACAATATACAAGCTAGTTAGCAGTAAGCTGCTGCCCAGGTTAGACGTGATGCTGGCTCTGTGATACACGTTGGCTGCCGGATGGATAGCTATAAAATGTATTTTAATGTGTGACTTTAGTACAAAATGTACTATTTTATTGAGAAGAGTTTTTAGATTTATGTAATATTTTTTAACAAGTGAGTATGCACAAACTTTCATGTATATAACTCCAAGCTTAACATCAGAGGCACTAATAATGTATAATATCAACAGGTTCTGAAGAAGACTCCCTTAAGGCGGGTAGAAACCGGTAAACAATAAATTCAATGAATATTGCAACAGGTTGGCTGTGTTTCATTTTACAAATATTATTATAAATTGGTTACAGTCATATTATTACTGCAAACAGTATTTGCAACTAACACTCTGATTTAGTGAAAGAAAATTGTTCCATTGTTGTGGGGACAGTTTTTGAAATTATAATTCTAATCATAGGGGAATTATGCTGAAGATATATCCTCTCTTGCATGTCTAGCAAATCTTCCTCTTTAGAATTCAAGATATCATGGGCATTGGGCACGTTGGGGAGGAATTAATTCTTCATCACTGTCATAACAAATATCGCTTTGTACTAATCTGAACAAATAAATTTCTAATTTCACCATCTGTCAGAGGCTTATTAGATAGCATCAGTCATCTTTTGGGGCAAAAGGCCCTGCAAAACTATCATCACTACAACTTATATTTCAACATTTTTTTAAACTAATAAAGCTATACATATGAAATCACTTGTCATTATAACTTGTTGATACCTTTTACTATATGCCAATACCAGCAGAGATAATGCCAACTGAAGGAGAGAATAAATGTTGAGACAACGGATACTGAGACATAACTCCACACTAGTGCATGATTAGCACTTTAGCGTTGACATCTCACCATGTGATGGCGTGTGATTAGCAGTGAACATGTTAAGTAGATACACATATAGACAAAGAAATAAATAAATGAGTGACAGTGATTTTTATAAATTAAATTAATATTGAAAAAGTTTATTCTATAGCTTTGGTATATACAATACTTTTAGTCCTTAAAACAAGCCCATTGATTATATACAGCTGTAATAGTACTTAGCAAAACAGAGCAATGTGATAGCTCAATGATTAAATCTCTTTACTTCAAATATTTTTTTGGTCTGTTGTAAGGTTCAAATTCAAGTGGAAGCAGAAAATTTTAAGAGTTGTATATGATCAATTATTTATTTTACCCCATTGAGTAGGATCTAACCAACCTTCGGGTTGTGGACTAAGTTAGTTTTTTTTTTTACTTTAAAACAAAGAGAAAAACACGGTCTACAGTGTTTCTTAGATGCTGGATATAAAAGTTCTAATATTTTATCCCATTTATTGGATTTTAATAAAAAAAAATTCCATCAGCATCCATATTGGCAGATTTCCTTACCAATACAAAAACCGGAAAAGTTGCTTTTATAAATTAGTATTGATAGGGGAGTAGGGCAATAGTGTGTGCAGTTTTGTTAAACTAAATATAAACACCATTTTTCTTTATTTTGAAACATCTGTATGCAGGATCAAATAAAAACTATAGATTCTTAAATTTTTAAGTTCGAGTTTCTTGGTTGTCAACTATCCAGTCAAAATTAGTCCAACACCATTTGACAGGAAATGTTTTGGGCTCTCAGAATATCACAGATATCCCTATCCAGTTTGGTTACAATCCCTACCACTTTCGAGATATTTGAGAGCAAATTTTGCTTAAGGGAGATTGGTGGGTTTTTGTAAACCAAAGAAATGTAGTAAATATTTTTCTCGCCATTTTAAAGTAAACATATGTCAAGTTACATCAAAATCGGACATAAACAATGGGTTTGTATAAAGAACATTTACGAAAATTAAGGGGAGTAAAGGATAAGAAGGGTTTCATTTGGCAAACTAAATATAGACAGTATTTTTCTCTTTGTTTTAAGTTGTTTTTATTTTATTTTTATTTTTTTAAACTAATTTAGTCCCCAACCCAGATGGTGCAAACTAAGCCATTGATCATATACAACTCAAAAATTCCTGTTTCCACTGGAATTGGCACCTTTCACCAGACCAAGATACTTTTCAATGTAAGAGACTTAACCATTACGCTACCAAACCACTATGTTTTTTTGACTACAGATGAGCTAAATACTATCAAAGCCAGATAAAAACTATGAGTGTTGGAAAAAACTGAGGACAGGCATAAAGGAGGAGAGGGAAACTATGGGTTTGTGTGAACAATATTGGCATAAATTATAGGTGTAAAGGAGGAGATGAGGTTAGGACTCGTAAACAAAACACATACAGTATTTTTCTATTTGTTTTAAAGTATACATATGCAGTTTTTCATCAAAATATGATAAAATCTATGTATTTGTATGAAGAATACTGTCAAAAATTTTGGGAGTGGATGTAAAGGTGTAGAGGGGTGGGGTTTTGCAGACACAAGTGGACAGTACTTTCGATTTGTTTTAAAGTTTACGTGTGCAAAGTTCCATCGATATTGGATAAAAACTGTGAGTTTTTTTTTAAAAAAAAACATTTGAATAAAATTGTGGGGTGCGTAGGGGAAGAGAGGGTGGTTTTTTTATTTGTTTTGGTCAGAAACATTTGCAGGCATGCACAGAATAACTCATAAAAAGTTTCATCATAATCAGATAAATGGTATAGGAACGCACAGAAGATGAACAAACCAACAAACAAACATTCATTTTTATGTATTACATGAGGATGCCATGTATTATGGGCCTTCATAATGTAATTTGAGAAAGTTAGTGCAAGCTAAGTTAGTGTTAGCAAATGTCAATTACAAACAATTAAGTGGAATCATATTAGGCGATCAAACTGCTCATGGTTTTAAGGCAGTTTTCTATAGTCATTTAGCCTTGTCAGCTTGCATTCAGATACACAAACTGTAGCTTTAAAAAGCTTACAAATTTCCTGAGATATATACTAATGTCATCCCTCAGTTTAGATCATCTTTAACAAACTTTGTATAGTTAGGCCATAAGGACCAAGCAAATATCAACAGTAATATCAAATCAGAATGTGACGAAGATCATGTGCTGTAAAATTTATTAAGGAACAACATCGGTTCTAACATGTGTCAAACTATTTACTTAACCTCAACAACTAAAAAATTGAAATTAAAGGATTTTACCTGATGTAAAGCCACTTACATATGTAATGAAGTGTAACCCACTTTCGTTTATCATTTGCTTGGCTTATACAAGTATTTAGCAGATACTAACATTGTCCTGACCAATGCAATGAATGTATTGTATTGTACATATTTAATATATTTATAAAAACTTCACATGTAACTTCAACAAGTGAAGAGGGAGGGATATTAAAGAAACAACTATAGACAATTGCAAAACAGTATCTAAGCAACATACAGCTATCGGAAAAGCATTAATAAATACAGACAAAACAACAGGATAGAAATCAGGTTACATCACAAATACAAAAAAAATTAATGTGTTCGCTGATAATAGGAAGAATTGCCTTGTTTACTAAATCACAATGTAAAGAGTTTCACATCGATGCATTGTAGTGGTCAACTACTGTTAGAAGCACAAACAACTTCAACAAACTTAAAATTCTTGAATTACTTTCAGGGTTTCTGTACTGAAATTTGCTCGTATCTTTCGAGTGATGAAAGAGGAAATATTAAACTTTTGTGGAATATTTAACTCAAACGTATGCATGCATAATTAGCACTTATGTTACACTTGTGAAAAGGGAAATTGATTTAATTTACGATTGTATAATGCCAATCCATAACAATACACATTTTTCCGAGTAATGGTTGGGGGCATCAACGAACTTTTCTTTCTCCGAATTGTAAAAAGGAACGCAGGAACAGCTCGATTCCACAAACACCATAAAGACAGCAACGTACCTCCTGGTTGATGAATTCCACGTTTATTGCTTCCACTACTACTGCAGTCTCTCGTGTTTCCAACGCGATATTACAATACTACAGCAACACACGCCTTAAGCCACGAAGCAGCTGACGACAAACAGAACAGACGCAAAGATACTGACCGCGAAGAGGAAACATTACATCTCCTGGTTTACTGTACGATTACGTTACGCAATACAAGGGGTAATTATTTCAACTTTTCCTTCTATCCCCAAATTTCACAGACACAATAAAAAATAAAAATAAAATTACCATCACACCAGTAAGGAACTAACGGCGAAATTGCTGCAAATATTTCGAATAAACAAAATATTTAATATGAAACTGTAAAATTTGTAGCTGTAGTTATAGACATAATTTAAATTGGGGCTAGATTCTACCAATTTACTAAAGCGACTGAGTGCAGCCACAGTTGTAACTCGTTCAATATTAGCAATAGTTGCCCTCAGTGTGACGAAATTGGTTCATTTTGCTTATTTTCAATCCCTAACGCCAACTGCAATAGTCTTCTGGGAAATCCAACTCGAAGGGTTGAAAGATTCAGTACTCATTAATGAACAATAGATTTTATGAATGGATTACCAGTAAAATTTCTTGTTCAATTTAGGAACTTTAAGATCTGTAGCAGGGTATGGACATTAATGATCTAATTATGTCCTGTTTTTAATGATAGAGCTCTTGGGGAGAAATTAAATTCATACTCAGATTTCAGAGGTGAGAATGGAATGGTCATTATTGGTGGGGATTTAAATTTATCAGGTGTAAACTGGGTAGGAAATAAGATTAATAACACAAGGGAATGGAGATTTGCAAATATCTTAATAAGGGAAGGAAGATTTACACAAGTGGTAGAGCAAAACACGAGAGGACAAAATATTTTATATATATTCATAATAAACCCGATGATAACCTTGTGGGGTGTCAAGTAACCGAAGAAATAAGTTGTCATCAAGCAGTTCTGATGGATATTAGAGGATTCAGTGAACCAGCAGCCAAAAATTGAAGGGGGAAATAGCACAATTATAAAAAGGCACAGATTTCGAATTTGAAGAGATATTTCAGAGAGCGTCTCAGCAAATGGAAGAAAGGCACAAGTACAGTAGAATCAAGGTGGGAAGAGTTCAAAGAGATAATAAGAAAGGGGGAAAAAATCTATTCCAAACAGGGTCGCCGTAAGCGGGCGTGTAAGGAGTGCACCGCACGCGGGCGGCACGTCGCGGGGGGCAGTAAATCAAGTGATAGACAGCCGCCGCCCGGCAATAGTCGCCATTCTATTGTCACCGCGACGAAATTTGCAGCGTATTGTTTAGAGAGCGACCTTTTTTTTTAGTTCAACTGTTGCTTCGGGCGGCCGGCGAGGCAACAATGGGGGCGGCAAATAATGTTTGAAGGGGTGGCAATCTCTTTTGACCCGATTCGGAAAATTCCTAGATCCACCACTAGCTGTAGTTAGACAGGGGGCGCATAATCGGTATGGCACTCGGGCTCTCAAACAGCTAGCGGCGGGCCTGATTCCAAAGCAGAACATAAAGAGAAGTAGAGAACCCTTATACTACAATAGGTAAGTGAGGAGGTTAAAGAGGTTGGAAAGAAGAGAACATAAAAGAGTTAAGAGACAGCAGGGTAGAATAGAAGATTTAAAATATCTGTATATGTATATACAAAAGCGACTGAGTGCAGCCAAACTGATAGTGTAGCCCTAGATCTGTCAAAGGCTTTTGTCACAGTCAGCCATAAAATGGCATTAAATAAGGTAAAAACCATTGTAGTGGATGAGAAAGGGATTTGCTGGTAGAAAATTTTTTAAAAGGCAGACAACAGAAAGTTAGGGAAGTAAAAATGGGAGTGCCACAGGGTAGCGTATTGGGACCATTGCTATTCATTATTCTAATGATTAATTGTGTTGATTGTTTACTATTAGAAATTAGATTGTTTGCAGGTAACATAATTCTATATAAAAGGATCAAAACGGTAGAGGACTTAAACAGTTGTAAGGTGATCTGGACATGATATCTAGTTGGGTTGGTAAACATGAAATGTAGATAAATGAAAAGAATAGTCAGCTTATTAAACACACAAATAAAAAACTAATGTTTGATTATGATTATAAGGTGGGGAAAGAATTGTTTGCTGAAGACTTGAAATGTAAATGTCTTGGCATTACATTTGATAACAAACTTAACTGGGCAGGACACATTGGACAAGTAGGGAAGGGCGGGAAGGGTTCGGATAGTTTTTTTAACTGCGTATTGTAGCTTTAATTTAAAATTAATATTTCGAAATGTTAATTGTTTTGAATCTATGGGGATTAAGATTTCTTAATTTCAATAGACTATGACTAAAATGATTTTAGTTTTTACATAAATAGTTTCTTTTTTTTCAAACTTGAAAATTGTCGGAAGTCTCCCACTATGTGAGAGACAATGGACAGATTAAGGGGAGATACTGGCCACACTAATACAAGATTAAAAAATTGCATTTATTAATAAAAATCACAAAATAAGCATCACAAACTTAAAAAATACTTTTTAGTGTCTTTATTTTTAGAAGGAAATGATATTACTAGTACAAAAAAATCACTCAGTTCCATATTTTTTATACCTTTCACTAGTGTCCGTTTGAGCAGAGGGAAGATTAAACATCACGTCATATGGCAAAAAGAATCTCTCTTCATCAGACAAACTAAATGTGTATGATAAGTTCTTTCTTTTTAGAAACCTTACTATGTAACCTCCCGTGTCTTCTTCTTCAATTCTTGCTAGGTATCGTCATCCACTTGACGTTGACTTCCCATGAATGTTAACAACTGCGTAGGAACCAACAGGAACACTAGTATTATCTACATCTACATCCATACTCTGCAAATCACAAACATTGTGGGTGGCAGAGGGTGCTAAGCACCAATCCTAAACCCGCCCATTCCAATCCCGAATAGTGCGAGGAAAGAAGGAATACATATAAGTATCAGTACGGCATCTTATTTCTCTAATCTTATCCCTCCGGTCATTGCGACCTAAATAGGTTGGCGGAAGAAGTATTTCATTGCACTCGAAATTTAAATTTTTTCGCATATTCTCCAATAAATTCGAACGCAAGCTACGTCGTCTGTCTTCCAAACTATCCCAGCCCAATCTATGTATCAATTCTGTGACGCTTTCATAAGGGCTGTAACAACAAGTCACGAATCTAGCGGCTCTCCTCTGCACCCTCTCAACTGAGTCAATCAGAACCTTGCGATACGGATCCCAAACCCCACAACAGTAATCCAGATGCGGACGCACTAGTGTTTTATACGCTATCTCCTTTGTTTGAGCATTACAATTCCTCAAAATACGACCTATGAATCGTAATTTAGAATTAGCCTTGCCTACGACGGAAGTTATGTGCATGTCCCATTTCATGTTGCTTTGTACTATCACCCCCAGATACTTCACGGAATCAACCGTGTCAACAGGTGAATTGTTTATTTTGTACTCGTGAACAACTGATTCTTCTTGTTACTTATCCGCATTGCCTTGCACTTTTTGCAATTAAGTGTAAGCTGCCATTTACGGCACCAATCGAAAATAGCATCCAAATCACGCTGAATTTCTAAGCAATCGTCGGAGCACCTTATTTCCCTATAGATAACCGCATCGTCGGCAAACAATCGCAACCAGCATTTGACGTTGTCACCTAGATCGTTTATAAATATTAAGAAAAGAAGTGGACCTATTACACTTCCTTGAGGAACGCCCGAAGTAACATTTATCTTAGAAGAGGCTTCCCCGTCAACAACGACATATGTGATCGACCAGTTAGAAAATCACGTATCCACTCGCAAATCTGAGCCGAAATACCGTAAGCTCGAATCTTCGCTAAAAGTCGGTTGTGTGGCACAGAATCAAAAGCTTTCTGAAAATCCAAAAAAACTGCATCAACTTGCGAACCTGCATCGATAACTTTCATTATGTCGTGGGAAAATAGGGCCAATTGTGTTTCACACGATCTCTTCTTCCGAAATCCGTGTTGACATGGTGTAAGTAACTCGTTCTCATCTAGAAACTTCATTATGTTCGAGCATATGACATGTTCCAGAATTCTGCTGCAGACCGATGTTAGAGATATGGGTCGATAATTCCTAGGATCACTCCGATCTCCTTTCTTAAAAACGGGAATTACCTGGGCTATTTTCCAGCTAGAAGGTACTTTTCTCTCTTCTAGTGATTTACGGAATATATCTGACAGAAATGGTTCAATATCCTCCGCGTATTCAGAAAATACTCTTACCGGTATACCATCGGGACCCGGCGCTTTACCCCACTTCAGGAGTTTTAATTGCTTTACAATTCCTACGCTATCAATTTCTATCGGATCCATCTCTAATTCCACACGATGTGGTAAAGTGGGGATGTTTTCCATGTTTTCTTGCGTGAATGAATTTTTGAATTCGGTGTTAAATAAGGTAGCCTGCTTCCAAAATGGTGTATATTTTCCGCCTGTAATGCTCTGTTGCCATGAGGATGGTGGAGTTTCCTTTATCTGCTGGCAGAATGTCTTCGTTCTGCCCTAACTCCCTAAGTTCTCTCCACTCCACTGTCAATATATTCTTCCTGTCGGGCTTAGCCTTCTGGATGATCCGCCTGGTTTCATGCCCAATTTCTTACTATTACTATTACTCCGCGATTCACTAAAAGTGTGTGGCGGAGGGTGCATTGCACCTATCCGGGAAGGTAATGGTTCGGAAGGCTATATGGGATGTGGCAGGAGGTGCCCATGGCCTATTCCGCAGATTTACGGATGGCCTGCTCCACTTGACTGATGATTTAGATGTGGGGGAACAGTTCTCGGTGTTGGTGCAAAATGTAAACCCCGTGAAAGCACAGCTTCAGCATCCGGGTCCAGTGCCATGGCTGTCAGATTGATGACAGTTTGCTGGAAGCCTTTTTTCTGCTCACGAGCATTGCTAGACAGGTGACTAAACTTCTCCAGTTGGCTTACAGTAGCTCTCCGTTGTGACAGCGTACTGTCCACCGTAGTGCAGTGACTACTAGGCATGAGGAGAGAGTTCCTTGGCCAATTTTAGGTGGCAGGCCAGAAGAGACTTCGTGTTGTGATCCACCTCCTTCCTTGTAAATTGGGTCCTCTCACGAACCAAGGCATGGCTGGCTCTACGAAAAATTCTGGTTGCTGATGGTGATTTTATGTGATGTTTAATTTCAGCGAAGTGAGGAACTACTTCCTGATCATTATACCTTTGGAAGGCAAGTGAACTTAGCATCTTGGCCTTCTTCACCCGCAGTGTACCCAGTTGTTTGACACCGCGATACATCTCCACCCCATAAAGGCTGATAATGAAAGACTGTAGGCTTTCTCGCTGATTCAGTTGTGAAAAATCTTCTCAGATTTTCCACCGGGATAGCGCGTCGGTAAAAATACGAAGTGATGTTTTAGAGTCTGCCTATGGCTCCATCTTCCGGCGAAGTGTCGGATTTCGAAAGATTCCCCGCTGTTAAGTCCTTTGTTTGCCAGGTGACGTCAGTCATGTGCATTGGGGCCAATCGGTGCACAGATGGTGGAGCAGGGAAGGACCTGGTGGGGCGGCCGGAGGCATTTTAGGGGTACGCCAGGTGGAGGGGAGTGGCTGGAGGTGATAATCTTACAGCATTTATCTCTGCCTCCTTAGATGATCTATCACTGGATTGCATGCCGTGCTGAGGTGATATCCCGAATCCCTATTTAGAGTTCCATCAGCTATCCGAATCTCCTCAGCCTCCTTAATCACATTATCCCAAAAAACCTTGGCAAATGATAGCATTTTTGTCAATTCAAAATCGAAGGTATGGCTTTCCTGAATACCATGCAAGGCCACGGCTGACTTAGTGACCTGCCCAATCGTACATATCTTGCTTGCTCTAAACACTGCTGGAATACAGACCGTGTGGTCTGCCCAATATATCGTTGTCCACATTCACACGGAATCGAATATTTGCCGGGATGCCTAGCGCCCAACCCATCCTTGACATTGTGTAGTAGGTCCCTTACCTTCATAGGTGGCCAGAAAAAAGTTTTAATCCCGATTTTGTTTAACGTTCTGACAATTTTAGCTGAAATTGTCCCGGCATATGGTAGAAACACATACTGGTCTGCTTGCTGCTACTCCGTCTTCTTTTTCAGCTTCCTGCGAAAAGCTCTGTTGAGACTAGGACCTAATGACATCGTGGTCAGTTTTGATGTGGTGTCACTATTCACAAGGGTTCCTCTGACTGATAATTTGAAACTCCTCGGGCAGCATTTCGAACCAACGATGTTAGAACTTTTCCGCCATACTCAGACTTCAATGTACTGTACTTCTTATTTGAAGGGAATTATTTTGAACAATGTGACGGTGGTTATGGGTTCGCCTCTCTTCCCAGTAGTCGCCAACATGTCTATAGAATATTTTAAGGACACTGATCGTGAGAGTGCAGAACTGCGACCAACTTCATTTTACATGGGCGATACATTTGTGATATGGCCATCCGGAAGAGAGAAAGTGGACGAATTCCTTGAACACCTGAATGGAATTAATGATAATATCAGATTACTGATGGAAGTTAATGGGACGGTTGCCTGCCTTTTCTGGATATTTTAAATACAAGGAATCAAGATGGCACACTGGGCCATCATGTTTACAGGAAGCCTATTCACACTGATTTATATCTTGGCGCGCAGAGCTACCACCATCCTACTCATCGCAGTTCGGTGTTGTCGACCGTGCGTGCCAGAGCCATCTGTGACGTTGACAGTCTTCAGGCTGAACTGGGCCATTTACGGTGCACTTTCTGTATGAATGGATACAGTGAGGCACAAATTAACAGAGCTTTTCGCAAGAAGTTGAAGAAGAAGAAGACGAACAAGCGGCAAGCAGATCAGTATAGATTTCATTATAAGCGGGGACTCTTCCGAGAACCGACACTTCGCGGGAAGATGGAGCCAGAGGTAGGCTCCGAAATGTTGCTTTGTACTTTTAATGATGCGCTGTCCTGGTGGAAAGCCCAAGAAAATTTTATGCAACTGAATCACCGAGAAAGCCTACATTCTTTCATCAAAGAAAAGAAAATTAACAAAAGAAAATAATAATAGAAATGAAACCTGGGATTAGAATTACTACATCTATACTTAAGAAATGGGCGTAAGCTAGCTATTATTCCATTATGGCATTCGAAATTGGAAGTCATATCCAAGTAACAATAACTCAAGTCTTCCATGATTATGCAGTATATACATGCAAAGGCGATAAAAAAGTTGTAGTAACCAGGAGCTATGTAAAGGAGTTATGTCAAGGGGTTGTCAGTCTTTAACAAAAAATGACCAATCTTTCAGTGCAATGGAAAGTGAGACTTATACTGTCATGAAAATTCTGTATAATTGACAACTATTGGATGAGACATTCTGATAGTAAATAAGAACAACCAAAATACGTTGAAGGTATCTGTGTCATTAGACTTTAAGAATATTGTACTGATAAATTCTATTTATTATAAATATAATGTAGGTAATTATTAAATTGAATATACACTAGCAGAGTATCCGGCGTAGTTTGGTATGGTTGAGGTTGATTTGTGCGTACAGTAATTTTAGTTACAGAGTTCGAACATGTGTGTCAAATTCTCCCAGTCTTTACAAAAAAAATCAAAACGTTTCAGAAAGTTCGACAGATACCCCCATTGGCCAAGGAATTGGGGGAAGGGGGGGAGTTGTCATTGTGAAGGTTAGATTAGAGAAGATTTTACAATTTTTAACGCTCATTTTTTTGATGTACAAAATTCTACAGTGATGAAGACCATCAGGACAAGAAATGTGAAGTGTTACACTGTTTTCCATGTCTGCATTGAAGATGTCTCTTTTCAACCTAGAAATTTCACCCACTCTACCTCTTGAATGGACTGGCCTGCAAATTTTATGTCTATATCTGGTGTTAGTCTGTGTGATGTACTGAATTGCATGTATTGAGTTTTATTAGCTGTAAACCATTTATTAACAAGTTCAGAATTTTAAATATGTTCTGTAGATATATCTAGAGTATTTTTAATTCCTATGTTTGTGTCAACTGCAAATTGGAGAAATTTAAAGTTTTTAGATGCAACATTTGGTAGATCATTTATATGTGTGGGAGAGTTAAATGAAAACTTAATTATTTTATAATTTTTTTTGTATTGTGTACACATACAATCACCTGTATCATTTTCCGACATAGTCTCCTGCACGCTCAATACATGTCAGCCAGCTCTTCCAAAGTGCCTGAATTCCTGTATTTTTGAGACGACACAACCACTTGTACTCTGCATGGCGTACATCATCGGCTTTAAAATTTGTCCCAGAAAGTGAACAAACATATGAAACTAACTTGGGGCAAGGTCGGGCGAGAATGGTGGATGAGGTAGACATTCAAACCACATGTCTGTGATTATTGCAACCATTGCTCAAGCTGTATGGGGCCGTGCATTGTCATGTTGCAGAAGCACATCTGTCGATAGCAATACACGTCATTTTGTTCTAATGGCAGGCCGAAGATGATTTTTGAGGAGGTCTGTATATGTGTTACTGGTAACAGTGGTCACTCGCGGCATGTAGTGCTCCAAGAGGATGTCTTTTTCATCACAAAAGATGGTCAGAATAACCTTTCCTTCTTTGGTTTTGGTGATGTCGAATGGCACCACTCTTTGCTTGCTCTCTTCATTACAGGCTGATGATAATGGACCCATGTTTCGTCTCCAGTGATGATTCATGCAAGGAAGGCAGGACCATCACGTTCCAGGTGTCGCAGAATTTCTTCACACCCATTGTGCAGCCACCTTATGAAACCTGAGCACAACATGCATAATGTGATGGGCTGAACCATAACTAATATATACACTGTGTCATCCAGTGTAACTTGGCAGTTTTATAATACGATGGCTTCAAATGTTGCTGTGCTCTTGGGAGTCACGACATGATGTGCCTGGCCCGGGCGCGGAGCATCAACTACAGACGTCACACCATTTGCGAACTTCCTACACCATTCATACACTTGCTACTGTGACAAATAGGTATTCCCGTACTGTACCTTCAATCTGCAATAAATGTCTATCTGATCACCAAACGCTGTCTTCTCTGGTGCATGTTGTTAGTGGGGCGACCATCTATATACTGTCCCTGTGCTGGTACTTGCACATCTTCACTGTGCTGCCACCTTTGGGGACATCTGGCGTACTAACTTACAGACCACTGGCACATACTTTTGATTTTATATTACAGTTTTAAAGTTTTCACTTGACTCTTCCTGGTATATTAAAAATAATGGAATCCTGAGGTACTCCACATCTGATGAATTCTCACTCAAAACAGTGGACCACATAACACAGCCTTAAAATGTTCCAGTGACACTTTCAGTTTTGTATTCAAAAAGTAAGTACTAACCCATTTATTAAAAATCCCATCTATACATAATACTTTAATTTTGTATCAGAATTTCGTGATAAACACAGTGAAATTCCTTATATAAGTTACAGAAAATTCCCACAGGAATTAATTTACCATTTGTTCCTTCTGAAAAATACCTTGTTCTGTTGAATGGCCCTTTTGAAAACCAAATTGTGATTTAGTTAGAATATTATTATTTTTAAGGTATTGGTAAACTCTATTGTACATTGCTTTATCAAAAACTTTGGAGAAGGCTGTTGGTAATGAAATAGGACAGTCATTCGATACACAGACTTATCCCCCCTTTTTATAGAGTGACTTATTTACAGCATACTTTATATTAAAGATGAAGAATCATTGAAAAAGCAGGGGAAAATTGTAATGAAGAATGGAACTCTATCATATTCTACCAAATTATATCCTAGACAAGAAGATCTAATCTGTTAATGTAGTAAATAGTAAAAGTTGATTGGAAAAATGTTCATGATGTACCAGGAAGAACCAATAGCATAAAGAGTGTTTCAGACAATGCTAGGTGACACGACAAGTTGTGTGCAGCCTGGAACCATCCTGATGTATGCAGTCTCGCTGGCGATGAATCAAGTGCAAGTGTGGTAGACAGTCACCTGCCAGTTGATGTAAACAATGGTCATGGGAGATCCTACATCTGCTGTGATTTTATCCAATTAAATAAATAATACCATTACACATTGTCTACATATTGTCACACCAAAACACACAAAGGAAGAAAACAAAATTGTACCTAACATTAAGAAAAATGTATCCAAAAATAAAATTGTAACTTAGCTCAAAATTTTTCTTTTGGAATGGAGCAAAAAGTTTTTGGGGATTATGGAGGTGTGGTGACCTT
>JARYHS010013088.1:0-21129 GCA_031002005.1 Vandiemenella viatica | reverse complement strand
AGTAAATAGCACCACTTGTGTTTCAACACAACGCGTATGGCTCGATTCCCAATGCGCCTACGCTTTCTGGAACTCACTTTCCGGGATCCCCTTCAGAGATGCTGTCACGGCCCTTTGGACGTCTTCTACGGAACTGTCCCTTGCGGTCCCTCTTGAGCCGAGGAAAAAGTCCGGCGGTGCCAGATCTGGACTGTAAAAGGGGAGGTGGAGTGAGGCAACCCACTGCTTAGCCAGAAACTCCCTCACGAGCAGCACGGTGTGGCACCGCACGTTGAAGCTTCCAAGAATCGGCGAAGTCTGACCGCACGCGGAGGACGCGTTTGCGCATCTTGTCAAGCACGTCCACGTAAATACTAGCATTCACAGTCTGTCCAGGGGGTACAAATCCCTATGAACCACACCCCGACGGTCAAAAAAGCAGATGAGCATGTATTTGACCCTTGACTTGCTCGTTCTGGCTTTCGTCAGACGCGGGGACTTGTTGTTGTGCCACTCTGCGCTCTGGCGTTTGGTCTACGGATCGTACTCAAGTTTCGTCAGCGGTAATCACATTGTCAAGGACGTTTGGGTTTTCTTCACTTTTTGTTCATCACTCAGGACTCTTGGCACAAACTCGGCGTACACCTTTCGCATGGCCAAATCCTCGGTAATAATTTTTTGGACGCTACCGTACGAAATCCCTAACTCATCAACAATCAGACGAATGTTTGTGCACCGGTCGGAGTCCAGGATCGCCTTCAATTTGGCTACATTTTCATCAATCCTTGAAGTTGACTGGCACGCTTGTGGTCTTCGACGAGCTCCCTCCCCTTCTGGAACAGCTTATGCCACTCGAACACTGTTGAGTGGCTCATGGCAGCATCGCGGGTCTCCGTCGCGGTTTTCCGGAGTTTGTCGCAGAATTTGATGGCGTAGCACTGCTCGAGATTTTTCTGCATCTTTGATTGCAACGACACTTCTCAACAGAGGTTTACGAAAATCGACAGTAGTAAGGATATGTATGTTCTGCGCCCTATAATTATCTCGCCCTGCGGCCGCTTCCCCTATAATTAGGCGCCACCGCCCTGTAATTATCTACCTGGCTGCCCCACCCCCTCCCCTCCCCTCCCCTCCTTGTAACCTGACACCATCCCGCTGACCTTGAAACCTGCAGGTGTTCCTTCCGTGTAACCTGATACGCTACCGCCGACCTTGAATTCGAAACCCCTCGCGGCCGCTTCCCCTATAATTAGGCACCTGGCCGACTGTGCGGCCTGTAATTATCTACCTGGCTGCCGGCGCCGCTTACCGTCATTATCTTTTGTAGGTCACGCGCCCCGCCCCCCTGCGGTCGCTGCCCTATAATTACGCGCCGCCGCCACCCGCCCCCTCCCCTCCCATATCCAGAAGCCCCGTCCATAAGATTTGTATGTGTGCCGTTTCTGCTGCAGTCTCAAGGTCACCCCCCTCCCTTCCCCTATCCAGAACGCTCTTCCATAAGACTTGAATGTGTGCCGGTTTGGTATTAAATAGGTCACGCACCCCGCCGCCCCTGCGGCCGCTTCCCCTATAATTAGGCACCTGGCCGACTGTGCGGCCTGTAATTATCTACCTGGCTGCCGGCGCCGCTTACCGTCATTATCTTTTGTAGGTCACACGCCCCGCCGGCGCCACCGGCCTGTCATTATCTTTGTAGGTCACCCGCCCCGCCCCCTGCAGACACGACGGCGCCGAGGCAGGACACGCGTACGCACACGCGTCGTCCCCTCCAAGTCCAAAATGGAGTTACGTGGTTTATGGACGCACCCTTAACATAACAAATTTTCAGCTCCCCCTCTACTTGCCACGCATTCGGGAGGACGTGAGTTCGTATTCCCCGTCCTACCATCGAATTATTATTATTATTAAATACAATGAGAGACGAAGAAGGAGGGAGAGAGAAACTTGGTGCTGGCCCATTCAGTCTTACTCTTCCGAACATGCGATCTTAAAATACTAATTATTCGCTAATTCATCGTAACTACTGAGATAATTAGCATTTTTTCGTAAAGTGCGGTCAACGGTACAAAACCCCCGTCGGTTTAATAAAGCGGGAAGGAATTCTGCATGTTGAAGAAGGGAAATGGCGAAACCTGGTGTCGGCCCATTCAGGCCTAATCTTCCGAAAGATACCAAAAGGTTTAACGTCCCCCTTCAAAGGTAGTTTACTAGAATTCGGTGAGTTTAGTTTTGCGCGAGAAGGAATTCGGCCATAGCCTTTTGAAGGAAGCATCATGGCATTCACCTGGAGTGATTTCAGGAAACCATGGAAAACCCAAATCTGGATGCACGGACGGGGATTCGAACCCGCGTCCCCCGAATGCGCGGCCAGAACGTTAACCGTTCACCTACATTATGGGCGGTTGTCTCGCCATAGACATTAGCTAAATGTTCAGCTGACTAAATTTGCATTTTCTCTTCTGAAGAGCTGGACTTAATAAATTTTATATTTGGAAAACTAAATTTTCCGTTCGTCGGAGTGTCAAGAATGTTTGCACTTGGCTTTTATAATGCCACGTTTAGTTGTTGTCGTATCCATGTTTATACACAGAATCTTTGACATTTTTATTTCCTTGGTCAGTTGTTGAAGGGACTAATAAAATACGCAGATTTTTACTATTTACATAATATTTAAGCAAAAGATAGTTAATTCGCTATATACCTGAATTATTTTTGCATTAAACTGAAGCTACATCAACTAGAAGAATGCAATATGGAGCAAATTTACAGCAGCATCCTTCAGAATTCAGGGCCCCGAACTTCATCATCGTCCAGTAGCGTTGCAATATCGGGAGAAACATGAGGCTTAAGGTTGCAAGCGCACAGATGATTAAAACTAACTTCTAGAAAGCTAATGGAGTGACATTTCTTGAATTCACGCAGCACTAGACTTCTGGGATTTGAAATGTGGTGCTACAGAAGAATGCTGAAAATTAAGTGGACAGCCAAAGTAAGAAATGAATTAGCTTTGGAAATGATGGGTGAGGAAAGAAGTTTGTGGAAGAAGCTTACAGAAGGAAGAGACAGGCTTGTAGGTCATATTTTGAGACATGCTGGAATAGTTAATTTGCTGGTGGAGGGAACAGTCGAAGGTAAGAACTGTAGAGGAAGAAAGGGATTAGAATATATGAAGCAGATAATTGAGGACGTGGGTTGTAGGGGATATGTAGAGATGTTGGAAACAAAACCTTAAAATTCTACTTCGGTTATGATCGTTCGACAATTTAATAGTTTTACTTGAAATTTATACCAAGCGTCTTGCATTTATACGCCTTCAAATTCTACATTATCACTGAAATTTCATTTACTGGCTATTAAGAAGGCATCTGCATTGATAGAGGAAGGTTATAATGACACAGTTTTGCAGTTATAACCGGTAGGGTTAGAAGATATTAGAGTATAAACCGATTAATGGTATGTTTTCGAAGAACAAAGCTGAAGTATAGTTTCAGAGCAAATAAAATCTCTTGCCGTGATGGGATTCAAAGCGAAAACATTACTATTCCATCTTATTCTTCCAACTACCATTCAGTGTGTTAAAAAATGCTGTCTTGCCAATATAGTTACTAAGGTTGATTCTTTCTTACAAACTACAAAAGACGCAAATACGTACTACACACCAGTGGATAGAGGAAGGTTTAAAGTTTGTAATTCCTACCTGTTAGTTCCATCGGCTACCGCTAACAGCGCTGCTGTCTGTTACGTGGATATGGCCACGGTAGAAGTCGTTTTGTGCGCTACGTTATGCAAAAAGTAAATCCATTATTGATGTGTAGCGTGCATTCCGTCGTAAGTTCAATGAAGTGTCTCATCGTCATAAACAGATTTACGATTGGAATAACGAATTCGTAGAAGATCGGTGCACAAGCAAAGGGAAAACCACTGGTCGTCCTCGAATGTCAAATGAAAATGTTTAGCTTATCCAAAGTGCTTTCGAAGAGATTTCTCAGAAACCCAACAAATGTTGAATGTTTAAAGTAAAACGTTGAAACTTCCTCTTTCCAGTAATGTGTGACATGTATTTGTATATTTCATAGTTTGCAAGAAATAAACATTCAAAATCTGCTCCTGTCTAGAACTTTATTGGGACTGAACTATAGTATCGGCGGTGGAAGCGGCAACGGGGAACTACATTGGGAGCCATGGAGCGGAGTTCGCCGCCCAATAGGAAATTGGTGTACGAAATGACGACTTGCAGACTTACAATATAAAAAAAAAATTTCAGGTGACCGGAAGGTTTCGGCTTCCATAAATATTAAAAACCCCGACTGTGCAAGGGTAGCGCACATGCTTTGCGTTGCAAGGGTCACCGGTTTGAGACTAGCCTGGGGCCTGAAATGGTTTGATCAATTGTTTGACAGCGAAAAGTGTCGACGACACATAGTTTTCTTTTTAATATTACATCAACAGTCTCGAATTTAAGAAAATTGTCGAAATCATGTGGATCTGAAACAAGCATAGAGGTTGGCGGTCCACATAGCTAACTCTGGGTGTGACAATGCAGCATGGAGTAAACTGGTGGCAAAAAAATATTCTTGGCTTAAGAAGGTTTTAAAATAGACTACAAGCCACATTTTAAAGGGAATATTGCAACTGTAAGTAGGAATGTAAACCGTTTTACTGCGTAAATCTCGGAGTCTAACCGTCATGCCTGCAAAACTTTTCTGACTTAAAGCTTAACTTTTTTTCACGAAACTCTAAATTTTATGAAACAGGCGATATGCCTCAGTACTTAGGTTCTTGATTTCTAGCGCTGAGATACCAGCACTAAACACTGGCGGCAGATAATGGAGTTACCGAAGTTCTAATAACTGATCTTCAAATCCTTAGCCAGGAGCGTAGCAAGTTTAAGGTCCCATATCTGATCTTCACTCTTTAAGTAGCTGGCAGTCAAACGCGTGAAAAATTACATCACCTTACACTGATTTCAAAATGCCTACAGTCGCAATACAGAAATTCACCGAAGATAGCATCCACTAAGTTCTAGATCATGTTAGATCATTCATGAAATTTTTCGTCAGTGCCAGTATACGAGTCTGTTTCGTAGACTAAATGGATCTCGTGTACAACCTCAAAGGGCACATGTGAATAGTTCTTATCCCACACATGCGAAAAATGCGGTACAGACCAAAGTTAGTTGGAAAAATGGAAGAATGCATACTTTCTGCAGAAACAGCGGTAACAGATGCATAGCATATTGTCGTATCTAAAAGTTGTCACGAACTGCACCACTCAAGAACAAGCTAGGAAAGGTGCCAAGCACAAACTTCGAAAGTATATACCTTTTAGGACTTACAGAATATTGACAACTTATACATGCACACACCAGTGTCAAGGATCATGAAAATATGCTCGGCCTCACAAATATTGACAGATGTTTCGGAATTTCTTGAGTTAACAGTCTGATCCTCATTCTGTTTCTATTTACCGCATACTTTGACAAGGCGTGTTGTGGGCATTCGCCCGGAGTGATTTCAGGAAACTATGGAAAAAATAACTTAAATCTGGATGGTCGCTTCCCGAATGCGATGCCAGAGTGCTATCGCTCGCCCAACAGTCATCGTCAATCCTCTTATGCACCCCACCTCATAAAATCCCGAAATGTTATGAAAACCGCAAAACATAGTGAATACAGGTAAAAATCGCCAAAATTATGTAATATGCGCTCTACGAAAGAAGTTATAGATTGATATGGTTAGAAGATGACTGAGGATGTATCAGTTTCATTAAGAATTCACCATTCCTCAGTTTAGATGTCCTAAATTACTTTATATGGACACAGTTAGCTTGGCAGGTAGAGTTCTATAGTGAAAAGGTTGTCGGTGTTATGAAGGACGATGCGAATTGCACCCTGATTGTGGAGTTTGCTGGGTTACGGGGCAAAAAGTGTGCATTCTGGCTCGAGACCGACCGAACCTGTAACATTTTATTTTTTTATTTTTGCTGGATACCAGTTAACCAGTGGAGATGCTACATTTTGTGCTTAGGTACATCTCTTGTGGTATAAACTCGTAACCTTTCTCCGGAGCAGAGCCTTCGTGGGTGAATCCTCAAAATTAGACCATACTTTAGGTATGTTTTCAACCAGAGTGAGAAACATCCACTTCATTCATAAATGGTTACAACAGCTATCCATTCACCCACATGCATAGAAAACCCTAATCCATATACCTAGATCAGGATTCAAACCGGTATCCTCCTGAATGAGAGGCCAACACTCTCGGTGAAATTATAGGTGACAAAATTATAAGTGTTTGATTTAAAAGTGACATGTTTTCAGCGTCAGCTAATCGTCTCCACAATTTGAGTAGCTGTATGGTGCAAATTGAAATCGACGTTTCACGAAATACGTCTTATACCCGTTGCGTTTTACAAAATAGTCTTCATGACTGAGGATGTATCAGTTTCATTAAGAATTCACCATTCCTCAGTTTAGATGTCCTAAATTACTTTATATGGACACAGTTAGCTTGGCAGGTAGAGTTCTATAGTGAAAAGGTTGTCGGTGTTATGAAGGACGATGCGAATTGCACCTGATTGTGGAGTTTGCTGGGTTACGGGGCAAAAAGTGTGCATTCTGGCTCGAGACCGACCGAACCTGTAACATTTTATTTTTTTATTTTTGCTGGATACCAGTTAACCAGTGGAGATGCTACATTTTGTGCTTAGGTACATCTCTTGTGGTATAAACTCGTAACCTTTCTCCGGAGCAGAGCCTTCGTGGGTGAATCCTCAAAATTAGACCATACTTTAGGTATGTTTTCAACCAGAGTGAGAAACATCCACTTCATTCATAAATGGTTACAACAGCTATCCATTCACCCACATGCATAGAAAACCCTAATCCATATACCTAGATCAGGATTCAAACCGGTATCCTCCTGAATGAGAGGCCAACACTCTCGGTGAAATTATAGGTGACAAAATTATAAGTGTTTGATTTAAAAGTGACATGTTTTCAGCGTCAGCTAATCGTCTCCACAATTTGAGTAGCTGTATGGTGCAAATTGAAATCGACGTTTCACGAAATACGTCTTATACCCGTTGCGTTTTACAAAATAGTCTTCATGACTGAGGATGTATCAGTTTCATTAAGAATTCACCATTCCTCAGTTTAGATGTCCTAAATTACTTTATATGGACACAGTTAGCTTGGCAGGTAGAGTTCTATAGTGAAAAGGTTGTCGGTGTTATGAAGGACGATGCGAATTGCACCCTGATTGTGGAGTTTGCTGGGTTACGGGGCAAAAAGTGTGCATTCTGGCTCGAGACCGACCGAACCTGTAACATTTTATTTTTTATTTTTGCTGGATACCAGTTAACCAGTGGAGATGCTACATTTTGTGCTTAGGTACATCTCTTGTGGTATAAACTCGTAACCTTTCTCCGGAGCAGAGCCTTCGTGGGTGAATCCTCAAAAATTAGACCATACTTTAGGTATGTTTTCAACCAGAGTGAGAAACATCCACTTCATTCATAAATGGTTACAACAGCTATCCATTCACCCACATGCATAGAAAACCCTAATCCATATACCTAGATCAGGATTCAAACCGGTATCCTCCTGAATGAGAGGCCAACACTCTCGGTGAAATTATAGGTGACAAAATTATAAGTGTTTGATTTAAAAGTGACATGTTTTCAGCGTCAGCTAATCGTCTCCACAATTTGAGTAGCTGTATGGTGCAAATTGAAATCGACGTTTCACGAAATACGTCTTATACCCGTTGCGTTTTACAAAATAGTCTTCATGACTGAGGATGTATCAGTTTCATTAAGAATTCACCATTCCTCAGTTTAGATGTCCTAAATTACTTTATATGGACACAGTTAGCTTGGCAGGTAGAGTTCTATAGTGAAAAGGTTGTCGGTGTTATGAAGGACGATGCGAATTGCACCCTGATTGTGGAGTTTGCTGGGTTACGGGGCAAAAAGTGTGCATTCTGGCTCGAGACCGACCGAACCTGTAACATTTTATTTTTTTATTTTTGCTGGATACCAGTTAACCAGTGGAGATGCTACATTTTGTGCTTAGGTACATCTCTTGTGGTATAAACTCGTAACCTTTCTCCGGAGCAGAGCCTTCGTGGGTGAATCCTCAAAAATTAGACCATACTTTAGGTATGTTTTCAACCAGAGTGAGAAACATCCACTTCATTCATAAATGGTTACAACAGCTATCCATTCACCCACATGCATAGAAAACCCTAATCCATATACCTAGATCAGGATTCAAACCGGTATCCTCCTGAATGAGAGGCCAACACTCTCGGTGAAATTATAGGTGACAAAATTATAAGTGTTTGATTTAAAAGTGACATGTTTTCAGCGTCAGCTAATCGTCTCCACAATTTGAGTAGCTGTATGGTGCAAATTGAAATCGACGTTTCACGAAATACGTCTTATACCCGTTGCGTTTTACAAAATAGTCTTCATTTATAATGACAGCCTATATACCTCGTGTTGCTAAGTTTCGCTTCACGCACGTTTAAACTAGCATTAGAGGCCATATTGGTGAACTATGGGACAAGCGGTCTTCCACAAACAAGATTTCACAGGATTACACCCACCACCACTCGCCCCGAAAAAGTCCTTTATCAAGTTATTTTTCATGAGTCCTTCATCACTTACTAGTCTTAAGACCCAATCGTAATAGACACCAACACTCGATAAGACATAAATTTTTTCCGGATATAAGTACTAAGTATGTGCCACTCTCCATGAATATTATTAAAAGTGTGAAAATGTGCAAAATAGATAAAAAAATAATCAAAACTGACCAGTCAGAGAAATAGAACAAAGTATCGAGCATTACAGGGAGCAAGAGAGAAGCATAATTTCGTGAAAAATATACAGTTTCAGTAAGAAGAATGAAAATCCTATAACTTACCTTAAATTTCATAAAAATCGGTAAAAAATGATTAAAATACCCTGCACGGCCACCTCCACCACACACATCACATTACCGTCAGGGGAGTGCAAACGATGAAAACTACAGATGTTATCGATCAAAGGGCCAAAAGGTTAGGAAAACTATGTGATGAGTATTCACAACGCATACAATCTTCCAATCATGATAGGGTGAGCAAAGGATGAAAGCAAAATATGTGTGCATCACAGAACTCAATGAATTCGATCAAAGGTGCTGACATAACGTATCAGCCACACAAGTCATTACAAAAACCACTATCATGAAGGTGGGATAAGTTAGCGTAAGTTCAGGTTAATTCCTATTTTTCATAAATTGGGAGTGCATGTGACGCGATAACTTTATATAATGAGGGTGGGATGCACTAGAAGTTAACACGTAAGCTAAGACATAACATCCTGGGCCTGCCTTACGAAGGAATGACGTGCGATAAGTTAGTGCAAGCTCAGGTTAACCCTTATTTTTTCATAAACTCAGAGCGCGTGTGATAGGAAAAACGGTAAGGAGGGTGCGATGAACTAGAGGTTAACCCCAGTTTTTTGTTATGAAACCATGACACCCTTGCACTAATTGAGGTTAACCCCAGTTTTGGGCTAAGAACCAAGAAACCCATACAGTAATTGAGGTTATTGTAGATAATTTAGGTTAGGCAGGCTCAGCATGTTACATTGTGTTAGCTTAGGTTAACGCGCTCGCGCGTTAACCTAAGCTAATACAATGTAACATGCTGAGCCTGCCTAACCTCAATTATCTACAATAACCTCAATTACTGTATGGGTTTCTTGGTTCTTAGCCCAAAACTGGGGTTAACCTCAATTAGTGCAAGGGTGTCATGGTTTCATAACCCAAAAACTGGGGTTAACCTCTAGTTCATCGCACCCTCCTTACCGTTATTTCCTATCACACGCGCTCTGAGTTTATGAAAAAATAAGGGTTAACCTGAGCTTGCACTAACTTATCGCACGTCATTCCTTCGTAAGGCAGGCCCAGGATGTTATGTCTTAGCTTACGTGTTAACTTCTAGTGCATCCCACCCTCATTATATAAAGTTATCGCGTCACATGCACTCCCAATTTATGAAAAATAGGAATTAACCTGAACTTACGCTAACTTATCCCACCTTCATGATAGTGGTTTTTGTAATGACTTGTGTGGCTGATACGTTATGTCAGCACCTTTGATCGAATTCATTGAGTTCTGTGATGCACACATATTTTGCTTTCATCCTTTGCTCACCCTATCATGATTGGAAGATTGTATGCGTTGTGAATACTCATCACATAGTTTTCCTAACCTTTGGCCCTTTGATCGATAACATCTGTAGTTTTCATCGTTTGCACTCCCCTGACGGTAATGTGATGTGTGGTGGAGGTGGCCGTGCAGGGTATTTTAATCATTTTTACCGATTTTTTCATGAAATTTAAGGTAAGTTATAGGATTTTCATTCTTCTTACTGAAACTGTATATTTTTTCACGAAATTATGTGCTTCTCTCTTGCTCCCTGTAATGCTCGATACTTTGTTCTATTTCTCTGACTGGTCAGTTTTGATTTTTTTTTATCTATTTTTGCACATTTCACACTTTTTACATAATATTCATGGAGAGTGGCACATACTTAGTACTTATATCCGGAAAAATTTATGTCTTATCGAGTGTTGGTGTCTATTACGATTGGGGTCTTAAGACTAGTAAGTGATGAAGGACTCATGAAAAATAACTTGATAAAGGACTTTTTCGGGGCGAGTGGTGGTGGGTGTAATCCTGTGAAATCTTGTTTGTGGAAGACCGCTTGTCCCATAGTTCACCAATATGGCCTCTAATGCTAGTTTAAACGTGCGTGAAGCGAAACTTAGCAACACGAGGTATATAGGCTGTCATTATAAATGAAGACTATTTTGTAAAACGCAACGGGTATAAGACGTATTTCGTGAAACGTCGATTTCAATTTGCACCATACAGCTACTCAAATTGTGGAGACGATTAGCTGACGCTGAAAACATGTCACTTTAAATCAAACACTTATAATTTTGTCACCTATAATTTCACCGAGAGTGTTGGCCTCTCATTCAGGAGGATACCGGTTTGAATCCTGATCTAGGTATGTGGATTAGGGTTTTCTATGCATGTGGGTGAATGGATAGCTGTTGTAACCATTTATGAATGAAGTGGATGTTTCTCACTCTGGTTGAAAACATACCTAAAGTATGGTCTAATTTTGAGGATTCACCCACGAAGGCTCTGCTCCGGAGAAAGGTTACGAGTTTATACCACAAGAGATGTACCTAAGCACAAAATGTAGCATCTCCACTGGTTAACTGGTATCCAGCAAAAATAAAATGTTACAGGTTCGGTCGGTCTCGAGCCAGAATGCACACTTTTTGCCCCGTAACCCAGCAAACTCCACAATCAGGGTGCAATTCGCATCGTCCTTCATAACACCGACAACCTTTTCACTATAGAACTCTACCTGCCAAGCTAACTGTGTCCATATAAAGTAATTTAGGACATCTAAACTGAGGAATGGTGAATTCTTAATGAAACTGATACATCCTCAGTCATGAAGACTATTTTGTAAAACGCAACGGGTATAAGACGTATTTCGTGAAACGTCGATTTCAATTTGCACCATACAGCTACTCAAATTGTGGAGACGATTAGCTGACGCTGAAAACATGTCACTTTTAAATCAAACACTTATAATTTTGTCACCTATAATTTCACCGAGAGTGTTGGCCTCTCATTCAGGAGGATACCGGTTTGAATCCTGATCTAGGTATATGGATTAGGGTTTTCTATGCATGTGGGTGAATGGATAGCTGTTGTAACCATTTATGAATGAAGTGGATGTTTCTCACTCTGGTTGAAAACATACCTAAAGTATGGTCTAATTTTGAAGGATTCACCCACGAAGGCTCTGCTCCGGAGAAAGGTTACGAGTTTATACCACAAGAGATGTACCTAAGCACAAAATGTAGCATCTCCACTGGTTAACTGGTATCCAGCAAAAATAAAAAAAATAAAATGTTACAGGTTCGGTCGGTCTCGAGCCAGAATGCACACTTTTTGCCCCGTAACCCAGCAAACTCCACAATCAGGTGCAATTCGCATCGTCCTTCATAACACCGACAACCTTTTCACTATAGAACTCTACCTGCCAAGCTAACTGTGTCCATATAAAGTAATTTAGGACATCTAAACTGAGGAATGGTGAATTCTTAATGAAACTGATACATCCTCAGTCATGAAGACTATTTTGTAAAACGCAACGGGTATAAGACGTATTCGTGAAACGTCGATTTCAATTTGCACCATACAGCTACTCAAATTGTGGAGACGATTAGCTGACGCTGAAAACATGTCACTTTTAAATCAAACACTTATAATTTTGTCACCTATAATTTCACCGAGAGTGTTGGCCTCTCATTCAGGAGGATACCGGTTTGAATCCTGATCTAGGTATATGGATTAGGGTTTTCTATGCATGTGGGTGAATGTAGCTGTTGTAACCATTTATGAATGAAGTGGATGTTTCTCACTCTGGTTGAACATACCTAAAGTATGGTCTAATTTTGAGGATTCACCCACGAAGGCTCTGCTCCGGAGAAAGGTTACGAGTTTATACCACAAGAGATGTACCTAAGCACAAAATGTAGCATCTCCACTGGTTAACTGGTATCCAGCAAAAATAAAAAAAATAAAATGTTACAGGTTCGGTCGGTCTCGAGCCAGAATGCACACTTTTTGCCCCGTAACCCAGCAAACTCCACAATCAGGGTGCAATTCGCATCGTCCTTCATAACACCGACAACCTTTTCACTATAGAACTCTACCTGCCAAGCTAACTGTGTCCATATAAAGTAATTTAGGACATCTAAACTGAGGAATGGTGAATTCTTAATGAAACTGATACATCCTCAGTCATGAAGACTATTTTGTAAAACGCAACGGGTATAAGACGTATTTCGTGAAACGTCGATTTCAATTTGCACCATACAGCTACTCAAATTGTGGAGACGATTAGCTGACGCTGAAAACATGTCACTTTTAAATCAAACACTTATAATTTTGTCACCTATAATTTCACCGAGAGTGTTGGCCTCTCATTCAGGAGGATACCGGTTTGAATCCTGATCTAGGTATATGGATTAGGGTTTTCTATGCATGTGGGTGAATGGATAGCTGTTGTAACCATTTATGAATGAAGTGGATGTTTCTCACTCTGGTTGAAAACATACCTAAAGTATGGTCTAATTTTGAGGATTCACCCACGAAGGCTCTGCTCCGGAGAAAGGTTACGAGTTTATACCACAAGAGATGTACCTAAGCACAAAATGTAGCATCTCCACTGGTTAACTGGTATCCAGCAAAAATAAAAAAAATAAATGTTACAGGTTCGGTCGGTCTCGAGCCAGAATGCACACTTTTTGCCCCGTAACCCAGCAAACTCCACAATCAGGGTGCAATTCGCATCGTCCTTCATAACACCGACAACCTTTTCACTATAGAACTCTACCTGCCAAGCTAACTGTGTCCATATAAAGTAATTTAGGACATCTAAACTGAGGAATGGTGAATTCTTAATGAAACTGATACATCCTCAGTCATCTTCTAACCATATCAATCTATAACTTCTTTCGTAGAGCGCATATTACATAATTTTGGCGATTTTTACCTGTATTCACTATGTTTTGCGGTTTTCATAACATTTCGGGATTTTATGAGGTGGGGTGCATAAGAGGATTGACGATGACTGTTGGGCGAGCGATAGCACTCTGGCATCGCATTCGGGAAGCGACCATCCAGATTTAAGTTATTTTTTCCATAGTTTCCTGAAATCACTCCGGGCGAATGCCCACAACACGCCTTGTCAAAGTATGCGGTAAATAGAAACAGAATGAGGATCAGACTGTTAACTCAAGAAATTCCGAAACATCTGTCAATATTTGTGAGGCCGAGCATATTTTCATGATCCTTGACACTGGTGTGTGCATGTATAAGTTGTCAATATTCTGTAAGTCCTAAAAGGTATATACTTTCGAAGTTTGTGCTTGGCACCTTTCCTAGCTTGTTCTTGAGTGGTGCAGTTCGTGACAACTTTTAGATACGACAATATGCTATGCATCTGTTACCGCTGTTTCTGCAGAAAGTATGCATTCTTCCATTTTTCCAACTAACTTTGGTCTGTACCGCATTTTTCGCATGTGTCGGGATAAGAACTATTCACATGTGCCCTTTGGAGGTTGTACACGAGATCCATTTAGTCTACGAAACAGACTCGTATACTGGCACTGACGAAAAATTTCATGAATGATCTAACATGATCTAGAACTTAGTGGATGCTATCTTCGGTGAATTTCTGTATTGCGACTGTAGGCATTTTGAAATCAGTGTAAGGTGATGTAATTTTTCACGCGTTTGACTGCCAGCTACTTAAAGAGTGAAGATCAGATATGGGACCTTAAACTTGCTACGCTCCTGGCTAAGGATTTGAAGATCAGTTATTAGAACTTCGGTAACTCCATTATCTGCCGCCAGTGTTTAGTGCTGGTATCTCAGCGCTAGAAATCAAGAACCTAAGTACTGAGGCATATCGCCTGTTTCATAAAATTTAGAGTTTCGTGAAAAAATTAAGCTTTAAGTCAGAAAAGTTTTGCAGGCATGACGGTTAGACTCCGAGATTTACGCAGTAAAACGGTTTACATTCCTACTTACAGTTGCAATATTCCCTTTAAAATGTGGCTTGTAGTCTATTTTAAAACCTTCTTAAGCCAAGAATATTTTTTTGCCACCAGTTTACTCCATGCTGCATTGTCACACCCAGAGTTAGCTATGTGGACCGCCAACCTCTATGCTTGTTTCAGATCCACATGATTTCGACAATTTTCTTAAATTCGAGACTGTTGATGTAATATTAAAAAGAAAACTATGTGTCGTCCGACACTTTTCGCTGTCAAACAATTGATCAAACCATTTCAGGCCCCAGGCTAGTCTCAAACCGGTGACCCTTGCAACGCAAAGCATGTGCGCTACCCTTGCACAGTCGGGGTTTTTAATATTTATGGAAGCCGAAACCTTCCGGTCACCTGAATTTTTTATATTGTAAGTCTGCAAGTCGTCATTTCGTACACCAATTTCCTATTGGGCGGCGAACTCCGCTCCATGGCTCCCAATGTAGTTCCCCGTTGCCGCTTCCACCGCCGATACTATAGTTCAGTCCCAATAAAGTTCTAGACAGGAGCAGATTTTGAATGTTTATTTCTTGCAAACTATGAAATATACAAATACATGTCACACATTACTGGAAAGAGGAAGTTTCAACGTTTTTACTTTAAACATTCAACATTTGTTGGGTTTCTGAGAAATCTCTTCGAAAGCACTTTGGATAAGCTAAACATTTTCATTTGACATTCGAGGACGACCAGTGGTTTTCCCTTTGCTTGTGCACCGATCTTCTACGAATTCGTTATTCCAATCGTAAATCTGTTTATGACGATGAGACACTTCATTGAACTTACGACGGAATGCACGCTACACATCAATAATGGATTTACTTTTTGCATAACGTAGCGCACAAAACGACTTCTACCGTGGCCATATCCACGTAACAGACAGCAGCGCTGTTAGCGGTAGCCGATGGAACTAACAGGTAGGAATTACAAACTTTAAACCTTCCTCTATCCACTGGTGTGTAGTACGTATTTGCGTCTTTTGTAGTTTGTAAGAAAGAATCAACCTTAGTAACTATATTGGCAAGACAGCATTTTTTAACACACTGAATGGTAGTTGGAAGAATAAGATGGAATAGTAATGTTTTCGCTTTGAATCCCATCACGGCAAGAGATTTTATTTGCTCTGAAACTATACTTCAGCTTTGTTCTTCGAAAACATACCATTAATCGGTTTATACTCTAATATCTTCTAACCCTACCGGTTATAACTGCAAAACTGTGTCATTATAACCTTCCTCTATCAATGCAGATGCCTTCTTAATAGCCAGTAAATGAAATTTCAGTGATAATGTAGAATTTGAAGGCGTATAAATGCAAGACGCTTGGTATAAATTTCAAGTAAAACTATTAAATTGTCGAACGATCATAACCGAAGTAGAATTTTAAGGTTTTGTTTCCAACATCTCTACATATCCCCTACAACCCACGTCCTCAATTATCTGCTTCATATATTCTAATCCCTTTCTTCCTCTACAGTTCTTACCTTCGACTGTTCCCTCCACCAGCAAATTAACTATTCCAGCATGTCTCAAAATATGACCTACAAGCCTGTCTCTTCCTTCTGTAGCTTCTTCCACAAACTTCTTTCCTCACCCATCATTTCCAAAGCTAATTCATTTCTTACTTTGTCTGTCCACTTAATTTTCAGCATTCTTCTGTAGCACCACATTTCAAATCCCAGAAGTCTAGTGCTGCGTGAATTCAAGAAATGTCACTCCATTAGCTTTCTAGAAGTTAGTTTTAATCATCTGTGCGCTTGCAACCTTAAGCCTCATGTTTCTCCCGATATTGCAACGCTACTGGACGATGATGAAGTTCGGGGCCCTGAATTCTGAAGGATGCTGCTGTAAATTTGCTCCATATTGCATTCTTCTAGTTGATGTAGCTTCAGTTTAATGCAAAAATAATTCAGGTATATAGCGAATTAACTCTCTTTTGCTTAAATATTATGTAAATAGTAAAAATCTGCGTATTTTATTAGTCCCTTCAAACAACTGACCAAGGAAATAAAATGTCAAAGATTCTGTGTATAAACATGGATACGACAACAACTAAACGTGGCATTATAAAAGCCAAGTGCAAACATTCTTGGACACTCCGACGAAACGGAA
Organism: Vandiemenella viatica; assembly: GCA_031002005.1. Lineage (NCBI taxonomy): Eukaryota > Metazoa > Arthropoda > Insecta > Orthoptera > Morabidae > Vandiemenella > Vandiemenella viatica. Next base: position 4,342 of record JARYHS010013088.1, on the reverse strand, counting down.
AAATTTAGTTTTCCAAATATAAAATTTATTAAGTCCAGCTCTTCAGAAGAGAAAATGCAAATTTAGTCAGCTGAACATTTAGCTAATGTCAATGGCGAGACAACCGCCCATAATGTAGGTGAACGGTTAACGTTCTGGCCGCGCATTCGGGGGACGCGGGTTCGAATCCCCGTCCGTGCATCCAGATTTGGGTTTTCCATGGTTTCCTGAAATCACTCCAGGTGAATGCCATGATGCTTCCTTCAAAAGGCTATGGCCGAATTCCTTCTCGCGCAAAACTAAACTCACCGAATTCTAGTAAACTACCTTTGAAGGGGGACGTTAAACCTTTTGGTATCTTTCGGAAGATTAGGCCTGAATGGGCCGACACCAGGTTTTGCCATTTCCCTTCTTCAACATGCAGAATTCCTTCCCGCTTTATTAAACCGACGGGGGTTTTGTACCGTTGACCGCACTTTACGAAAAAATGCTAATTATCTCAGTAGTTACAATGAATTAGCGAATAATTAGTATTTTAAGATCGCATGTTCGGAAGAGTAAGACTGAATGGGCCAGCACCAAGTTTCTCTCTCCCCCTTCTTCGTCTCTCATTGTATTTAATAATAATAATAATTCGATGGTAGGACGGGGAATACGAACTCACGTCCTCCCGAATGCGTGGCAAGTAGAGGGGGAGCTGAAAATTTGTTATGCTAAGGGTGCGTCCATAAACCACGTAACTCCATTTTGGACTTGGAGGGGACGACGCGTGTGCGTACGCGTGTCCTGCCTCGGCGCCGTCGTGTCTGCAGGGGCGGGGCGGGTGACCTACAAAGATAATGACAGGCCGGTGGCGCCGGCGTGGCTGCAGGGGGCGGGGCGCGTGACCTACAAAGATAATGACGGTAAGCGGCGCCGGCAGCCAGGTAGATAATTACAGGCCGCACAGTCGGCCAGGTGCCTAATTATAGGGGAAGCGGCCGCAGGGGGGCGGGGCGCGTGACCCATTTAAAGTGAAACCGCCGTTTACTTACTACTAGTCATTCAGATCGACATTACAACGTTTGAATGGCTGATACATGTTGCTGAAATAGTAGCCTCAATAATATTGCTCAGTGAAAGCAAAGGAAATTAAAAATAAATATATTAAACTTACATTATGCCACTGAATATTTGTTTAATTGCAGTCTAGGCCGCACAGATCACGATCAGATTGCAACTAGTTCGATTCAAACGAATTAATAATTTCAATAATGGGACACATTAAATTATTAAAAAAAAACTAAATTATTCATGCTCTCTGCTGTAACGTTAAATGCCAGTAATAATTCTGACCCATGCTAAGAAACAATCTAATCAAAACTTGCGCTAAGCTTTTATCTTACTCATCTACGGACAAAGAGTTTATGGAATACTTCTATATATCAAAAGAATAATATGTAAATATAAGCATCTAATGATTGATTTGTCGATTTAAACGCAATACATACTTTTAATTCAGTGTCAGTTAACTTATTTTCAGATGCATATATATTTTATTAAATAACGTGCATAACTAAGAACAATCGCGTAAAGGGTGACGTCATGGCGTGACAGATGACATCGCAGTTCACCAAGAGTTGCCTATTATAATATTAAATATTCCAGCTAGGGCGTTATGAGTGTTAATTTATTTTAAACAAGTGGAAAGTAATTAAACTCCATGATTGTACCTTTCACTTGTAGCTTAACCCGTATGATGTCATCCATGATTCCTTTAACTTCCTAGTGCAAATCTTTTCTGATTTCTCTTTTTCCATCCACATTACCTATATAGTACAATTTAATCGTGTTGGTGTTATAGGGATTTTTTCCTTAGTTGCTGTACTAAGCCTAATATTTCCCCCTGCTTCACTGGTGTGGATGTTAGTGTGTGTCTATTTATGTTTTTGACCTTTTTTTTGGTAGCAAACCGTAAACGTTTTTAATGAAGTATCTTTATAAATTTTACCGTAATTTCATTTCCGTGATTTCTTTACTCCTATTTTGGTGTTAATGTTCCATGTAATGGTTTCATTAACGTTTTATGTGTGTTATAACGTTTCCAAAATTTAGAAATTGAAGAAATTAATAACCAAAACAATATTAACAGAATACGAAGGGTGGAGGTTTTATATGAGTTGTAGCGTGAACTTTTGAGAGTGTCTCGTAAAGGACTGTTCTGCGACATCTGTCTGTGTTCGGTACGAATGGAATATCATTTCTTGTTTTATTCCCCAATCATATAGAGCCATGAGATATAGAGCAAATTTTAAACTAGACGATAAGCTTTTAGACTGTGAAACACCCCCAAAATTGGCGCTGTAGTGTTTGCGCGATATTTACGCAAACCATCAGGCAGACGCAGTACATTTACAGATTTTTAATAATATAGAAGTGAAATATTTCTACTACGGTTTCTCCGTTTTGCAACTAAATAAAACACTTTTTTATGGCATCACGTTTCGTCTTTTTATTCAATACGTCTTCAGCTCCAATTAGTTCTTAATTAACATGTACTAGTTCGATGGCTTTCCATACCAGATTTTAAACAACACGTTTTCTCACATAATGTCGTAAAACGACGATTTATCTTGAATATGCTGGTTTCGCACGTTTTTACCTTGTCGCATTAAACTAGCTTTCACTCGTGTTGTCACGTTTGAAACGCATTTTATTAACTCGCAGAAGAGAGAAACCGCAATAAAAATAGTTAAAATTTAAACCAGTTGTTAACTCCGTTGAGACTCTCGTTTCCATCTTGCCTCCGTGAGTCCAAGAACATTACAGCATAATTCTTTTCATAAGGTCCAAGCCAACTTATCCTTGTAAGTTTTAAGCTGCAAGCTTTTTGGTAGTCCTCTTCCTCTGCTAAGGCAATTACTCCTAAAATCAATTTTCTTTACCTGTTTAAAAGAACTCATCAATCATTGGTTTGATGAGCCTGGCATGGATTCTGCATATGACTTCGCACCGTTTTTTTTTTTTTTTTTTTAAATTAGAGCCCTTCGGCTTATTGATGTCGTGATCGCAAGATTCGGGACATATCTGGGCAACGAATGCGTGTAGGGATCCTGTCTTTTTTTTATGGCTGTTACGCCTCGTCGACGTCGAGGTCTTTAGAGCCGCGAAGGGATTGGATACAAGGAACAGAAAGGAATTTGGCCATGGCCTTTTGAAAGAAGCATCCCGAATTTCACCTAGAGTGATTTGGGGAAACCATGGAACACCCATTTATGGATGCCCGGACGGGGATTCGAACCCGCGTCCTCCCGAATGCGAGGCCAGAGCGTTAACAGTTCACCCACCACGCTCGGTGGGTTTCTGTCATTGGATTTTGGAAGAACCATCCCAGCAATCGACTGAAGTGAATTCTAGAAACCTGAAAAAAACAAAATCTGAGTGGATTGAACCTGTTTACTTCGGAATGCGAGCCTACTGTCGATGTGCCTGCGTAAACAAATTACTTCACGCTTACAGGCACTCCTCTGCTTTCTGATGTCACAGTCTCTCAGGAAGAAGAGTGGTTGGACTTTACAAACACTGCCAAAGAAAATACGCAATCTAAAATAGGAGGGAAACAGGTATCGAGAAAACCAACACATGGATCAAGCGAGTACGAAAAAGTGTACATATGGTAATATAGGAGTTATTTGTACAGAAGTGGAACGGGAAGTATGGGAGGACAGAAACGCTGGAAAGGCTTGAGTTGAATGTAGGCACGGCTGCAGATTGCCCAAGAGGATGCTCGTGGCAATACTGGAAAAAATATTTAGAACTTGCGAAGGAGGTAAATTGAATATCTCGTGTGTCATAACGCTTGCTGTTTTTGCCCCAATGTTGGGAAGCAACCTGACTGAAGAGTAACTGGAAATAATAAAAAACTTCTTACTGGGTGCTAACGTTCATCTATATCTATAAAACGAAAACAGGACATATTGGCCGTATAAAAACTCGGAAACTAGGGGGCAGATTTTGATGGAGTTTTCACCGTTTTAAAGCTTAGAATCTTAATTCACTTGTCTGGCATGTCTTATGTTTCAACGTTAAATAATGTAGGAGCATTAAATTAAATTCTGAACGTATGGTGAGAAATTCCACAGGAGGAATCACTAGATGCCGCATACTCCGCACTAAACACACAACACAATGTCTCTGACCATAGCCTTTAATTAAAGCAATAAGATAACTTATAGTAATAACTATTTTGCACACTGTAACATGACGCACTGTCGCCACGTTACAAGGTGCATTTTTAATTATATATGTCATAATGTTAGAGTAATTTACATAAATCTTGGGCGACCACCTAAATAGATTTATGTTGTAATTTTATAAAGTACGC
>JARYHS010013087.1:0-25011 GCA_031002005.1 Vandiemenella viatica | reverse complement strand
AATAGAAATGATGAGGTAAGGAGTAAGTAGAGGTTTCCGATTTGCTACGCATTATTTTTTTTGTCATGGTTATACCCACAGTTTTATGTGTACTAAATCAGTACCTCCGCACGCTTAAATTGGAGTGGTATCAATTGATGATTGTAGACCTAAAGTTTAGCACTGATATTTACAAATGTTCTCAAGAGTACTAAAAATAAAGACAATCATTTTGATAAAAGGTCTATATAGTCGGAAAAATTTAATTGAAATCATAATTCGGTTAGTTTCTCAATGCACAAGATACGAGAGTCGAGTGAGATCACCAGGCCAAGACAGCACAAGTTAGACAATGGAATTTTAGAGAAAACAACAAAGTGACCTTTATTTGAACAAATAAAAGAAATCTAACTAAGTCAATGTATTCTCAACATCTAAACAGATCTTAATACCAAATTCTGGGTTAATAGATCAGTTTAAACAGAAGACATAACTATTCAAAATTATACGACTTTGTGATAAAAATATTAAATAAATGAAATTCAGACTCTAAATAAAATGAATTTGATATGAAACAATAAAATGGTAACAGATAAACAAATGTTTATAATGTAAGATCGAAGTTTTTCATGGCGTTGTATATAAATAAACTCTTCTTGGACTTCCAGCCACCTAAAAATGCCACACTTGTGGAATATTTCGAAGGCGTCTATCTGATCCCTCATTTTCAACCAAATATCAATGGTTAGCTGTTTGTTTACCTTCTGCTCATTACCGAGGATTTGTGACAAAGATAGCCTTACAGGTGAATTGTACTATTTCCAGAGAATGTTCTTAAATAATGGTTTTAATCAAGGGCCGATTAGTCGCATGTTTAAACAGAAGGAAAATCGACAGAAAGATCATACTGATGCCAAGGGTATTACCTTTCTGCCGTTTGTGGGTTCCCTAAGTTCCAAAATAGGTAGACTGTTGGCACAACATGGAGTCAAGACAATTTTCAGACCAACCACTAAAATTAAAAACTTTGTAGTCAGCATTAAAGATGTGTATATTACTGTAGATACCATGTGAATGTGGCCATGGTTATATTGGACAAACGCAGCAGTGTATTGTGCAGCAATTTGTTGAACATGTAAAAAATGTTAATGTTGGGTAATAAGAGACATCTGCGGTTGCTAAACACAGTGTGCAAGAAGGTCATACATTTGATTTTGAAAAAAAAACTACAGTTTTATCCCAGGTCAAAGATTTTTGGGCCAGTGTTACAGAAGCAGTAGAAATCAGAACTGATTCATTAGTTAACAGGGATGCTGGTTATCAACTCAGTGCGGCCTGGAACCTGGCTATTAAAATGCTGAAACAGTTTGGTCTCAGTAACAAGCAGAAGAGTGGATGACGTTATCGCAGTTTGTTGGTTTTTGTCATTCACCATTTCCATGGCAGCGGGTAAACAAACATTTATTCATTGATATTTTGTTGAAATAGAATTTTAGGTGTTGCTCTATAGGTTTCACAATAGTGCGATTCTAAGTGATTTCAAACTAGAGAGATTTTGGAGAGGCAATACTAATGAAAAGAAAGAGCATAAAATCTCAGTAAGAAAAGTGAAAAACCCAGTTAGATACACGAATAAATAAGAAAAATGTTGAATTTTGAAATACAATGATCACAGCTAAGATAGCAAAATATATGATGTACATAGGCATTTAATGATATAACTCCAAAAGGAAAATAAATAGAGCTTCAAGTAGTAACATGCATCAGGAATTTGAAATAAAAGAAAAAAATTTATAATGACCAAACTAGTAGGAATTTGAGAAATTGGTCATAACTGAAATTGTTTAGTTACATCAATCTAAAATATGTCAGATTTTGGTAAAGATTAGATTTTAGGTACAGGGTTTTGCTGTTTTACAGGAACTGAGCATGGTGTGTGAACCTCTCATTTGGGAGGACGTGGGTTCGAATCCCCGTCCAGGCATCCAGATTTGGGTTTTCCATGGTTTTCCCAAATCACTCCAGGTGAATGCTGGGATGCTTTCTTCAAAAAGCCATAGCTGAATTCCTTCCCAATCCTTGTTCCCTGTCCTTTCCCGTTTCTAATGACCTCATTGTCATGAGGCATAAAGCCATAAGTAAAAAAAAAAGTTTCGCAGGAAATAAGTGAATCGTTACGGGAAGTCACCAGTGTTTCAGCACTTTGGAAGCCAATGCTATCTAAAGACAAAGCCTGTTGCTACTTCACAGTCAGAAATCAGATTGTGAGTAACATGGGTGAAACCTGCTACAGTTGGCACGATGATGTTGCTAGGTGAAACTAGAATAATTTTCAAAGATGTATTTCATAGGTGATAGAATATTTTCTGTTATGAGCTGAACTTGAAACATTTTGGTGAAGAACTGTTGACGTTTTGTCACAGTTTAAACTTAACCTGGCTTGGGTGATGAATCCATGGAAACTATTTCAAATTATTTCAAGTTTCTCAAAAGGAAACTTTAACAATATATGGTTGTCTCTGTTACTACATTAACTGTTGTCAACAAGTTTCATTAAGAATATTCTGGGGTACTTTATAACTTATTGAATGAGCGAAAGAGAGTGGTTGTTTTGATTTTTCCCACTCATTTAACCAGGAATCTTATTTTTGGCTTCAAAATTAGATAAATATTTACTTTCAAAATTATATTAAATTCCTGACCCCAGCAGAAATTTCAAAACTTTGCAAAATAAACTCTGTGCCAGTTTTCTGGGTGTAAGTTTTTCATAATAGTAGATTATGTTCTTGCTGTTTCTCCTTGCAGAGTAAAACCTTCTAGTAGAAGGATTTTAATTAAACTGGTGACCAAATTTAGTTATGAAACTGTGCAAGCACAGTTAATTAATAGCAGAAGTACACAGAAGAAAATACAACACAGTAATAGCTAATGACAGTGTGTGTCTAATATCACAAGATAGGTAACTGTGTTACAACTGACGATTCTAGAATACTCACATAAAATTTTTAAAAAATCCAGGCCGCATCTTTATCTGAAACTGGTACCCTGAATTTTGCAGGTGAGCACTATCACCACTGAGCTACCATACCACCCAATAGTAGGGATTTACTGATTTTTCTGAATTACAGTTAGGAGGTATTTATCAGATAATAAATCTTGAACAGCTTAACAAAAGAGAAATTGAACGTCTTGGGCACGACACAAATGAAAAAAATTACAAATCAAGTATAGTTGTGATTATTTCATCAACATTGGCAACCATTTGATAACAGTGATGTATCTATTTAGATTTATTTATTCATTTTTTAATGTTTTTTATTTTGACATAAATGATTAATATCATAATGCCAACTAAAAGCATTTGCATACCCTTAAGTGATCACTGACACTACTAAAACTGTGAAGATTTTATCCAGTTTAAATTTATGTTGTATACTTTTGAAAGGTAAGAAGAAAGAAGGGATGAAATAAAAGGAAATGAAGTTTCTTTTTTCAAAAATACATAAATATTTATTTAAAAGAGAAAAAAAATTAGTATCATTAATATGTTTAAATTATACTCTTGGCTAATGAAATAGATCTTGCATGTTTAATGCCATTTTTTAGGAGAGTTTGGTGTATTATGCATAACAGTAATGTAATGAAGGAAATTTTATTTTGGGTTTGTTTTTGTCGAAAATTGTTCACTCCTGGGAGTGTCCCACTAGTTTTTTTCTGGTGAAATGCCAGAGTGGTTCAACTTAAAAAAATTCCCCATTTTAGACTGAAGGTTGCTTAAAATAATAGTTCTTTTTCGGGGAAACACATTTTCAAAAAGCTCTTGAAAACAAATATGTAGAGGTTGCAACCCAGTGCACTGAGGTACCACACACTGGATCATGGAGTTACAATGGGGATGGGCACAAACCCAGAATCCAGCATACCGAATATTCTGATTGTGGTTTTCAGGAGGTTTCCTCAGTCACTTAAGTGAATACTGAGATGGTCTCTAATCTCCATCTTATAAGCTACATATTTCACAAACAAAAAAAATCACCAATCATACAGAACCTACAAAGCTACATGTTTTGCAGACAAGTTCTCCCAATCCCTCCCCCTCATGATTGACCTGTGGTTCCAGTGTCCACATGGTCCTTGGTGGCCGAATCAGAGGTGGGAAAATAGAGCTTTCAGCCCGTGGGAAGCAGTTGCAATCGAACTGTGGAGAGTACACTGTCATGTCTCTGGCTGTAGGCAAGACCAGTCAAAAACCAGAAGTTAGTCAGTAATGAGTTACGTACCAATTAGTGGGTCAGTTTTTAGTCGGTCAGTCAGTTATAATATAGTCAGGAATAGTTCGGTAGTAACAAATAAATACAGTTAGTCAAAGAGTTAGTTAGTTCAGAAAATTTAAAGGAGATATGACAAGGTGTCAAGGAAGTGCTAGGTGGCTGTTGTATAAGCCAATTTACAAATTTTGAAAACACTACTGTGTGAAACCTTTGACATGGCAGTAATTTAGCTTTGTTCGCAAGAACGGGTGAGGCAAATACCTTAAAATCATTGATGTAATAAATAATTTGTATTTGAATAATTGTATTGGAATTTTGGTTAATTTTTGGTTTTCACAAAGTTCTGATAAATGATGGCCTGTTATCAAAAATCAAAACTATTTGTTTTCATTTTATATAACACTTGTTACAAGTAATATTGAAGTTAATTATATACATGATTGGCAATGAAACATACTGATTAACAAATTTAGATAGGTGCTTTGAAAGGAGTCATCATTTATCACTGCAGAAGCATAGGAACAAGGAAGCATTCAATTTTTGGCTGTAAATATTGTATTCAGAGAAAAATGTTTTTTACTGTTTCTTAGTTTTATTCGTTTGTTATTGTGATAGGTTATTTGTGTGAAAACATTTTTTTTTTTTTTTTTTAATATAGGTGCTTCACCAAAAAACCTGTCCCTGTTTGAAAGTGCAGATGATAAAATCCAAGAAAGAGTTTCGGTTTTCAGGGATGTTTATGATTTCCAGCATCTTGATGACATTATAAAATGTGGTGCCAAGAATATAGCAATTGTAGGTGGAGGATTCCTTGGGAGCGAACTTGCATGTGCCTTGGCTAGGCGAGGTATGTCCGGTTGAAATAAGTCTAGTGTTGAATATACATTTTAAAAACTTACGTTATATCATAACCAATGGTTTACAGGTAAAAAGAAGAGTTTGAAAGTGCATCAAATATTTTGTGAAAATGGGAATATGGGTAAGGTTCTTCCCGAATATTTGAGTCTCTGGACTACCAACAAGGTTAGAAATGAAGGAGTTAATGTGATATCCAATGCTCAAGTCAAGGATGTAAAGCTAGAGAGAAAACAGGTGGCATTGTTATTGAGTAATGGAGAGAAGGTAATTTTTATATATCCATTAAATTTTTAAGTCAAAGTCTGTTATTGATTTAAAAAAAAAGGAATGGGAAAGTAAACCCATAACACACCACACTTAACTTCATTTTGTAATAAAACTTAATAATTATGAGAAGCAGACATATGTTAAGGGGATATGATGTGTTCACTTCTGATCCCTGATATCTGTCCTTTTCCAATCATGATTAAGGTTTATACTGAAACATTGTAAAGTGTATTTGTGTCCATCGTGTCCCTTCTGGCTTCATCTATAGTGAGTGGTGGGATTATTTTCCCTATTCGTCCTTATTTTCATTCATTATTATCAGATTGTATTTATAATTATAAAGAGCTAAAGATAACCTCAAAAGAGAAGCACAAAACAAGAATTTCTCAGCCTGTTAATTTTCCAAATGCTTGCTTGTTTTTACATTTGACATGATTGACGTCATTTATTCCATTTTAAATTGTGTGAAAAATATTAAATGTAATACATTTGATTGGTATGAAATTCCTGAAAAATGTATTTATTTATAGAGTATTAAAGGTAATACATTTGGTTGGTATGAAATTCATGAAAGATTGTTTTATTTCATTTGTTTAAAGGTATAGGTATAAAAAAAATGTGAAATTTCACAAAAAAATTATTACCATTACTTTACTCATTTCTTACAGTGTTATGTAAAATTCATTACAACAGTAATAATTAGCACTGCCATTTGTATATGAGGCTGAAAACATTACAAACCAACCTAGCAGTTCTTATACTTTGCGATTTCATTGAGGCCGATAAATTCTTGAGCAAGGTTGTTTTTCATCTCTTTATTCATTTTCTAACTACTTTTTTTTACTTAGAAAAATTATTGCAGGTAAAAGCTGATCATGTTATAGTTGCTGTTGGAGTAGAACCAAATACCCAGCTAGCAATTTCATCTGGGTTGGAAGTACATAGAGAGTATGGAGGTTTTCTTGTAAATGCTGAACTTATGGCTAGATCTGATATTTGGGTTGTAAGTATTAATTGCCATGTTTAGTAACATTTTACAGTGTGTAAAACTTTCCTATAAACAATGTGGATTTTGTTAGGCAGGTGATTGCACATGTTTCTATGATGTGAAGCTTGGACGCCGCAGGGTTGAGCACCATGACCATGCTGTTGTGACTGGGAGGCTCGCTGGTGAAAACATGACTGGTGCAGGTTAGGAGATCTTGATGCTAAAGTGCTGTGAATTGTTTCTGTAGCATACATTAGTATTTTCCATCATCCAGAGAAAAGAAGGGAAGAAACTCAAAAGATGCTAAGAACAGTGAGGATATAGAACCTATATACTTGTTAGGTTCCTAATTATATAAGAAATAAATTGTGTAAACAGATTAGGACATTAAAAACTAGGAAGATGTAATCAAATTGAAGTAAGGATATTTCACTTATGTGGAGATCATATTGCAAGACATGGAGAAACCAATGTGATATGACACAGTACAAAATTCAGTTTCCAGCGAGGCTCTTTATCAGTGGAGGGGTAGTTGCCATGACCTTTTGTTGTTGTTGTTGTTGTTGTTTTCATATTTTATTTTCTGTAATTGCTTTGTCTTGTGCTGTTAAATGATAGCTTCTTTCTCCATTCAGAACATACTTCTTGGAATGTGACTTGATTGAGTGGCATGAGACAAAATGTTTACTGGCAGTAGTTAGAACTGCTGAAAATACCAAATGAAGTCACTTCTTGCTGGAGATACAAATCCAATATTGGAACATATCACCACTTAATAGTGTTGTTGCAAAAGTTAATTGAACCAGTAACAATTCACTTAGTAAATCAAAAGATGAAAGATGTGTGAAATGAGTAATTTTTTTTTATGATAGTTCACTATTGATTAATGTTGAAACTATCTTGTCACCCAACACCTGAATACAATGCAAAGGATATAAAGAGTTTTTGATGGTTGTTAATAACCAAACCAGAACCTGAGAGTCCAAAGTTAAAGATTCGACTGGAAAATTTGAATGAAGAAGACGACATATCTCTTCATGCAATACATAAAGCTGTGTTTTTTTTTCCACACCCTACCAAACCAATTTTAATGGGTTTTTGACTGTTTGAAAGCTTAGAGTGGCAAATGTGGATAATAGTGATGTCAGTAAAATGCTGCTTGTGAAGGCAGTTTATATTCTCTCCTTCTCTTCTTCCCATGTTAGGCCTATTGACTTTTTCCGGCTTCGGGGACTATTCGCATCTCTTCCTTAGTCTACCTACACTATTTCTGCCTTTTGGTTTATATTGGTTTACTGCTTTTGATATTCATGCGTCACCCAGTCTATACAGACTAGCCCCAAAGCCCGTCAAAAATGACGGTTTAACAGAGTGTTATGGTAATTTATTTCTCTGCCGTTACTTAACTAAATAGAATTGATATAAAATAAAGCTCATTGTAATTTATCATCCCTTGTGCTGTAGCAAAAAGCTTCAGTTTTCAACTTGGTCCAAATTGCATTTCAACCTAACCACAGTCTCCACTAATATTGCTGCTAGAAAAACAAAGCTACAATCACACGTGAATTAATACATTCCCTGTATTGCATGTCAGTTTCATCATGCATCGCAATATAAACTTGATCCCAAATCTTCACAGATTCTTATACTTTTCTTAATACCTGTGATGAAGACAATATTTTAACGGCTGACAGCTTACATTGGTTGAAATAATGACCCCAGTTAAAACAAAGGATGCTAAAAATAAATCTTAACAACTTACGCTATGGCACGTAATATTTAATTGTGGTTTAGGCCACATATATTGCGATCAATTTGGAACTTCTTTCATTCAAACCATGTAATCATTTCAGTAAAAAAAAAACTGATAATTAATATGACAATTTAAATGAAATACATACTTTTCTTTCAGTGTTCTGAAAATTCATGTCTTAGCAATTGCTTAACTAAATAGAACTGTTATAAAATAAAATTCAATGTAACTCCTTGTGCCTTGCGCTGTAGCAAAAGGATTCCATTTCCATCCGGGTCCAGGTTGGATTTCAACATAACCACATACTACGGTAAACTTGCTGCCAGAAGAACAATACTTCAATCTCACGCATACTAATACATGAACTGTATCACGTTTTAGTGGCAATAATGCATAGCGATATAAGTTTGATCAAAAATCTTCAAGGGTTGTTACACATTTCTTTTTTGTTATCCATAATTCAGATCGATATTAAAACGTTTGAATCGCTGACACAGTTGCTGAAATAATAGCCTCAGTAATATTACACAGTGAAAGCCAAGGAAATTAAAATAAATCTTGTAAACTTACATTATGACACCCTTATATTTATTTTAAATGCAGTGCAAGATGCACAGATCGCAATCAGTGTGCAACTATTTCCATTCAAACAAATTAATAATTTCAATAATAGGACACAGTTTAAATTATTTTAAAAAAAATAAACTAAATTATTCATGCCCTCTGCCGTAACGTCAAATCCAGTTGTAATTCTGATTCATGCTAAGTAACAATCTAACCAAAACTTTTGCTACGTTGATGCTCGAAAATTAAAGCTTTTATCTTACATATCGATGGATACAGAATTTAAGGAATACTTCTATATATCAAAAGAATATTATGTAAATATAAGCATGTAATGTGTTCTGTCAGTTAATTTATTTGTGGATGCTTGGAAATGTTATTAAATATTGCACATTACCAAGAATAATGGTGTTAAGCATGACATCATTCAGGTTGTAGTACTCTGAACATATTTGCAGTTTGTGGAGGGCTCTTTGTAATCCATTTTCAGTTTCCTATATTAGTAGATCATCAACAAATAAAAGTACATTTAGAGATGTACCTTGTTTTAAGGCTACACCCTGTTAGAACTTACATGGAAACCATCAGACATGTTAAGAATGGATTTCGATCTCCTACATATATGTTGAAGGGTACACGCCATATATGTTTGTGATATAGTCGTTTCTCAAAATGCGCTCTAGTTTTTGAGATATTCGCATGCAAATAAACAAAAAATTCTAAATGTCAGACATATTGTAAATTATTGCACCATGTTGCCAAACGGCTGTGTGGCCCATGCAGTAGTGTGTTAGTTTTATAATTTTCTGACCCGAGTTCAAATCCCCGCAGAAACAAATATTTTTATTTGTTTTTATCTTCAGAAATTGTCAAGCTTGACTTATTTATTTTATTAAAACTTCCTTTACACACTTTTATTTCGAGAAATAAAATTTAAAACAAATCACATTGCCAATATAACAGAAACACCAAATGTAATTTTGGCCCATGTATCAACAATGGCTTTCTAATATGCCTTGCCCATACCCAATGAAATTAAATTAGGAAGTGAATCTACTAGTAAACTGGAATCTGACACAAGAATTTTGCAATATTTGTAAGTATTTGTAATTTGTTCTTCCATTTCCTTGTTGAGCTCCATTTTTCGTCATGGATAGGCCTACTATTTTATTTTCAACCATTTGCACGCTACCGTTCTTGGAACAAATCGAGTGTAAAAGAAAGAAAGAAAAAACTATCTTCCCAATGCTACGTATTTCGTTTAAAATACCTCTTGATGATATGCAAGTAAAGAAATGACAAAGATGAAATAAATAAAATATAGTATTTCAAATGAAAACACACCGAAACAGTAAACTTATTAATAAATAGCAAAAAAATAATGTAAGAATGGAGACTTTCCTGACATATGATTGCAATGAAGTTTTCAAGGATGTGCGGCCGATTTGTGAAAATACAGTCCATAGGTAGACCCTTGAATTCATTACGAAAAAAAGATTTTCAGGGGGAAAAAATGACGCTGAATTGTAGGTAATATGATTTTAAAACAATATTATTTCATGCAATAAAAGTATGTAAATCAAGTTTAAGCAAAATAAATAAGTGAATCTTGACAATTTCTGAAGATAAAAATAAGTAAAAATATTTGATTCTGCGGTGATATGTACTCGGGTCAGAAAATTATGAAACCAACACCCTATTGCATAGACCACGCTGCTATTTGCTGACATTTAGAATTTTTTGTTTATTTGCACGCAAATATTTCAAGAACTTGGGCGCATTTTGAGAAACGACTATACCACAAATATATATGAAAGAGATCGAAATCCATTCTTAACATGTCTGATGGTCCCCAAGTTAGTTATAAATGGGGTTCGTGCTTGCAGCTTCATGATAAACTGTGACTTTTAATGTAGCCTAAGGATATTCTGTCTTACAGTCGCCAATCCTCTGTTATAACCTCAGGGGATGGAGGTAGAGTCCTTAAATAATGTTTCATGGAATTTTCAAATTATATATTCTTCAGATCTTAGTACATCATATGATAACCAATTTTAAAACATCGAAAATCTTCTCTGAAATAAATTATTACGGGTTTAAACCTTGAGACAAGCCGCAAGCAACTCCCGATGACCCCCTAAATAAATAAAGTTCAACTACATCGAGAGTAAAATCACTTTTCTCCTAACTGTTAAAACTGATGTAAGATGACTGCTCAGATTGTATCACTTCCTCCTATGGCTTTCTTCCTACACTCCTCATGGTGCCAAACCTGTTGTGCCCTGACAAAACTAAAGCTTTTGAACTACTGCCTCCTCCACAGCCTCGAGCTCTCCTTAAATAGATGACGGATACATTGCAAAATTACCCAGGAAATTATGCAGTGTCCAACAATTTTCTATCTCAGTGTAAAATGTAAATTCGTGTAACTTAAAATTTCTATATCTGGAAAAATTTTGTGTTACAGAGCTGAAGTGTGTTCCAAACTTTCCTGAATGCAATTTTCAATGTGATAGTGATGTTGTTTAATTGATATCTAGTCTCCTTCATATAGCTTTCTCTTTTCTCTTCCAAATCTATGTTCAAATTTTCCTACTTCCTTCTGCCATCTTTTAATAAATATTCTAAATTTACTTTTCTTTTTTCTGGCCAAAATAAACCATAAATCTTTACAAGTCTCGTTGAAAAAAAAACTCTAATTTAAACCTCCTTTCCAATATGTATCTAGCTGAACTCTACTATGTGTTATGTTTTTACTCAAAATCATAATTTTTCTACAAAAAGGTTATTTTCTCTTTACCTATTGACTCTAAATTTTTATATAATGTTGTATAAAATTTTATGCATCTTTTGAGCTATGAAACTTTCCTGTACCTGAAAAGTTAGAGCTGTGAAATTAACTATTTTTTCGAACTTTTTAACCACTTGTGTAATTTTAACTTCAAACTCTGTAATCTATCAGTACTATTTTATAAGGCTAAAATGTCCTATGTTGTTTTCATCCTGATCACTTACTGCCACCCTGAACATGAAAGGAATGTTTTCTATTCTGAAATAGTCAATTCTCTTTATAACACCAATGACGACAAATCATTATGATTCATTCCTTAAAACTGCATGAAAATGATTTTAAACACACTTCTGTTGGATTGTTATTAGCTCTCTTTTAACTAATTTTGATAATTTATTAGCAAAATTTAGGTTATATGACAACCCGTCATTGGATATTCATTTTGCCACATATTGATGGCATCATTCAAAAGTGTTGGGGAAAGACTACAACCCTGTCTCATGCCTTCATTGATTGTTAATATCTGCTGTTTGTATATTTTTTTAGTAGTATTTTTGCATTAAAATATAAACTCTTTACTGATTGTATATGTTTTGGATGTCCAATCCTTTGAAGGATTTCCCACAGTAATTTTCTGTTTGCATTGTCAAAAACTTTCTCAAAGTCCACAAATGCTATAAATGTAGTTAGGTTATATTCCCCCTTCTTTATAATTCTATTTATTATATGTGTACTATCTGATTAGTAATATCCTATGCTAAATCAATTTTGAAATTCTGGTAATTTGGCTTCTGCTATTGGTTGCAACATGGCATTGATTATGCTTACAAAGATTTTATACCCTGAATTCAAAATACTTATTCCTCTATTCCTACTGTTTGTGCCAGTCATGTCTACTTGAAAATAGACTGTTCAGGTATTTTACCTTTAAGCCAACACATTTTTGTTACATGTAAAAGCCGATATTTCATTTGCATTCCCCCATATTTGAGTAATTCTGCAGCTATTCTTTCTGAACTAGCAAGTTTCTTTTTTTCATGTATTTTTTATTTAAAGCTTCATTTAACTCTTCTATTTGTTATGTTATGATCTAGTTCTGTTTCTGTAATTATGTCTTCTTGTATCTTTTTGTCATTAAACGAGAGGCTTGTGTAATGTTTTTCCATACTTGTAGTTCTATTATGTCAATATGTGCAGCGTCTCTTTCTGTTTTGCTCATGCTCCTTAACATTTTACAGGAAAAGTCCATTTGCTCATAAACATCATTTTCTATCTCAGCGGTTCCCAATTTTTTTGGCCATGGAACCCTAATTGATCATGTATTTTTTGGCGGATCGCCATTTTTATAAGTGTAAGCTGAAAAACCAGTCTTGCATCAGTAAGTTATCACAAACGGAAGCAGAACCATGACAGCCTTCTCATGGCACGGTTATGACTCTTTTCAATTAACATTTTATTTAATTTTGGGATGGAACACGGAACCCTTGTGACCCTTCCATGGAACACCAGAGTTCCACAGACCACCTGTTCTATCTGTCTGACAAATTTATTCCAAGTTTCTCTCTATGTGCTTTCCTTACTATAGGCTTGTTTCAGTTTTTGTTTGTCATATTCTCTTGCCTCATCAGTATCATTCTTTTTAAATGCCAATTAGACCTTCTGTCTTTCTTCCACTGCTTCTTTTATTTCTTCATTCTGTATCTTAACACCTTTCCTCTTTCTGTTTATTATTGTTACCTGACAACTCTGTAGCTATTCTTGTGATTTATTCTTTTGTGTCATTCCATTCTGCATCTATATTTTCTTCTGTTGGATTTTCTAATAGGCTTTTGGCCAGTTTCATTTACTATGATATAATCAGTCAAGGGTCTCAGTTCTCTGGCACTCAATGTATTTTTTTTAACAATCTGAATTTTTTTAGTTGCAGAATTTTTTCAGAATATTCCCATTCTTGTTACATCAATATTCTACAAAACTTCCAACCATATTTTTAATTCCCTGATTGCCTACTCTGGTATTAAGCTCCCCTATTAAAATTAGTTTGATTGATTAATATTGTCAATTTCCATCTGTAGAGGGTATGATATAATTCTTCGGTGCCACTGGTTTTTAATGGTAGATCCATCCTGCTTTATCTCATGATCAGGTTTTTTTTTTCATAAGTGGGTTACCAATCCACTATACATCCCCCAACCTGGAGGACTAGGGTTTTCCTCCCCTTAGTCAGTTCATTCCAGTTTTTAAGGTGCCTTCCATCCTCCCCCATTAGCTACACTCCAAGGAGAGCATTGCCTGGGGAACATGCAACTTTCACATCAATGAATGTGCCTGTAGTGTTTGCTGACAGCTGCTAAAATATATTGCAGTGACTTTTCTCAAGGTTTTATTGTCTTGGGCATTTCAGCAGATGCTGAGACCCTTGAGACAATTCTGGTGTTTAACTCCTTACGTAAGTCTGATGGTAAGAAGGGACCGTTTTCCTTTAGTAGAGAGAAAATTCAATTGAAGCAGTTGAAAACTCTTCTTTGAAGTTGACAGAAGCAAATTAAAATTGGGCATTGTCTGTGGTTTCTGGTAGCTGACTGATTTGCATTTGCCCCAAATTACCATAAACTACAACTGAACTGAACTGAGTCACGTGACCTCACCAATCAGTTGGTGCAGGGCAAATTTGTACAAATTTTGCTCAGTTTGAAATAAATGGTGAATTTAGTATCCAATAAGACAATATAAAAGTATTAAACTCTTCATTTAAAATAGTAATTGAGAAACATTGCAAAATAACTCTCAAACCATTAAATCAAATGAGACATAGGAGCCACTGCTGTGCTCCTTTAGCCAATGATATAATTAGCTACTATTATTAGCCATCTTAATACTTTAAAGTTTTGGGCCTCTACTATTCAAGTCAGATAAATATCAATAAAATAAACCAATATACCTATTGGCATATTTCTTTCATAAGAAATACCAGGAGAATTTTAGAATCTTACTCTTACCTTAAGAAACCTGGCTTGTCCTTGTTT
The DNA here is from genome assembly GCA_031002005.1 of Vandiemenella viatica. Lineage (NCBI taxonomy): Eukaryota > Metazoa > Arthropoda > Insecta > Orthoptera > Morabidae > Vandiemenella > Vandiemenella viatica. The sequence continues at coordinate 10,514 of JARYHS010013087.1, read as the reverse complement.
TCTAAAGAATTTATTTTTACTAAAGTGCATGATATTCTTTAAACCTGGCTAGCCACAGCCTTCTGCAAAGCCCTATAAAATTTATGATTTGCAGAACTAGAAATTGAAGTGAGAATTAACCATGATTTAAAATTCAAAAGATCCCCACAAAGTTGAAATTCGAAGCATAGGAACCAAAACATAATAAACCAATGAAAACGTGAATAAAAAAGAGAAAAACATAAATGATTCCCTTGTGTTTTGGCTATGATACAATTATAGTACAAATGTGTTAATCATTTTAAGAACATAAAATAAAAATACACGAAGCGAGTGTAAAACTGCTTCAAAGATAATAGTCCATTTGTTTGTTGAATGTGTTTGAGAATTAAAATCATGCCTGTTACATATGATAAATAGGCACAGCAATCATGTTCACATACATTAGCCATAATACAAACTTTCACTAACAAAAAATAAATATTTGTGTGTCTCGAATGTTAGTGTTGTCTTCCAACCAAACTAATACAATACATCGCAAGTAATACGGAAGAGATCTTCTCTTCTCACCTTGTTAGGGTAGACTGGAGGGTACAGAGGTGTGTTAGTCATAAAGTATTCTGAGATGAATCTTTGAAACTGCAACAATTCGAACAGTATCTTTTGAACATAAGGACTGATTCAACAGACAACTGTTGAACTTCCTCTTCAAGCTCTTGTAGGTCTTTAATAGGGATCGCAATTCCGCAGAATGGGATCCCACAATCCCTCAGGCTCCTGCATGATTTGACAGTGATGGATCCTGCACAAATTTACATAGATCTGCAATTCATAAAATGGCATCACTTTCTGGCTGGCTTGGGTTGATGGGTTTAATTGCCACCTCTTTCCCATAGCCTTCCAGTTAACAGTTGACTCACAACAGGTGTATTTTTTGTCAACTATCATGATTTGTAAGTCATTAGAATCACTTTTACATATTTGTAAGAACTCCCATTTGTTTTTATATGTTTTACTATAATTTGAATTATGGTGCCTGTTTAGAAAGTTTTACTAAGGTTACAATTGACTGATTAATAATATCAATAAAATTCTGGCACTATTATATATAAGTTTCAAAAATTTTAATCCATCAATATAATAATTTCTTAAAATTATATGGTATTATAAAACATTATATGAATGGAATGTTATTTGTATCGATACAGAATATGTAATTACTTGTCTTAATACAATATATACTTAAATGGGAATTCTAAAATAATTGCATATTCAGTTATTTTTTGTTGCATGCTTCATATATTTTTATTTATGAGTCTTGTACATTTTTACTTATGACATTATGCCTCATCAACATTATGATTATTAGAAACGGGAAAGTATTAGGGGCAAGTATTGGGAAGGAATTTGGTCATGGTCTTTTGAAGGAACCAGCCTAGTTTGGTTTCAAAAAACCATTGAAAACCAAATCTTGATGGCCAGACATGGAATTGAATTTGCATCCCCCCTATAACATCAGGGCATATGAATGAGGGTGGTGATTGATGTGACGGAAATGAATAATAATTAATAAAGTGATGCCATAAAAAGAGCAAAGACAAATGGAACTAGAGAACTGTAAACTTAAATATTAAGATTTAATTAAGAGCAATTTTGTTATATGGAAAGAGAGGAATTAGGTACTATAATAAGGTGAAATATTAGTAAAAACATTTTCTTAAAGAGAATCTTATTCGGCAGCCGTTATGGGTTTTGGCGGGCCGGTCGCTGTTTGTCAGCTGCTAGACATGCCTGGACACAGTTGCAGCCAACCAACCTTAGGAAATGAAAACTGGTCCTTGTTAGGGTAGGTTTACCTCTCTGGTTTTTGTGTGGTGAGGTCTATTAGCCAGAAGTGTTATGCTGAGTCCAATCTGATTTGGTTGTCAGGGGTGGTAGCTCTGTCTACACCTGAACTAAAGTAAAACCCAATCATTTGCTGGCCTTAAGAATGCCATTAGATGTGTGTAATGAAAGGCCAAACACACATGTAATTGCACTCAATGTGTGCAGTACCATCGCAGTGTGCAATCTCAGGTCAGTGTGCCCACCTTGATTATAGTTTTCAATGGTTTCTCAAAAACGCTCTACCCGTATGGTTACTTGTAAAGACCATGCCTGAATTCTTTTCAGTTCCTCATCCCCAGTTGTGAAACCTCTCTCAAAATGTTTTCTAATGGCTTACGAAGATTGGCATTTTTCTGGTTGCCAGAAGGTTAATAATTTCTACAAAGTATGTTTATATCTTTAAAATGATATTTAGTTCCTTGAATGACAACAGCATTGACAAACCTATATTTTACTTTTATTTCGTAGAAAACAATTCAGCAAAACATACACAAATGAAACATCAGACCTCTTTCTGGAGATTTAAGGCACATTACAATAGTTCTGGCCTCGCATTCGGGAGGACGGCGGTTCGAATCTCTGTCCAGGCATCCAGATTTGGGTTTTCCATGGTTTCCCAAATCACTCCAGGCAAATGCCGGGATGCTTCCTTAAAAAGACCATGGCCGAATTCCTTCCCATTCCTTGCCCCCATCCTTTCCAGTCTCTAAAGACCTCGCTGTTGAGAGACATAAAGCAGTTAAAAAAAAAAATACAATATCAGATAACATAGTGTCATCTTAGGATTACTCCAACTGAACTTGCTCAGTGGTGATACTTGGCAGGTTATATAGGCATGTTAGAAATTTCCAGAAAACTACAGCCCTTTGCTCCCATGCTAATTCCTATGCTTGATACTCAAATTGTGGTTCCTGTACTACACCACCATAACCAAACATTTGTCTGACCTATGTTTTGTAACCCAATCTTCTTATTTCCCTTCAGTTTAGTACCAAGTGTTGTACAAAGCTATGTCAGTAATGAATTCCTGCTCCATGCTATAACCATAAAAAAATAAAATATATAAAAAAAACTTTATCTGTGAACATAATCAGCATAGACATTTATCTTCATTGAATGTTGACCTTCCCACTTAGATCTCCTGTCCAGATCCTCCTGTAGCTAACAATTCACAATCCTCTTCCATTGTAATCATAGTGTATAACATAGTCATCAGCAAATGGTCAAACTTCTGAATGTAAATGGCAATTCATTAGAATAATGAATAGCAATAATCCGAATACAGTACCCTGTGGCGCTCCCATTTCCAGTTACACTCTTTGATACTGCATTTCCTACCGTAACTCATAGTTTACTGCCTTTTAATAATTCCTTTAAGCATCAAGTCACTTTTTCATCAGCTGTAATGTTTTTTGCATTATTTACAGCTATTTTATGTGTATCAAATCCTTGAAGAGATCCAGTGTTACTCAATAAACTTGACTTCTCTTGCTTATTTCATCAGTAATATCTTGCATGTAGCACACTTACTGAGGTTCACATGGATATCCAAGGCTGAATTTTGACTACTGTATGTGCACTCTTCATCCTTTTTCCAATAAGAATTCTGGGCTTCCCTTTTCAACGTACACACTAGAGTGTGCATATTGTATGTTGGAAATTTGTGATAATTTGTATATGTGTGGGGTACGCCGTATCCATTGAGGGAAAAGTATGATTTATACAAGAACTTTTTAACTAAGACCGAGCTTGGTGGGTGAGTGGTTAATGCCCTGGCCTCACATTCGGGAGGACGGCGGTTTGAATCCCCATCCGGACATCCAGATTTGGGTTTTCCATGGTTTCCCCAAATCATTCCAGGTGAATACTGGGATGCTTCCTTCAAAAGGCCATGGCCAAATTCCTTCCAGTTTCTTGTCCCCAGTCCCATCCCGTCTCTAATGACCTCGATGTTAACGAGGCGTAAAGCCATAAGTAAAAAATTTTACTAAGAATATTTTATTTCACTTTAAACAGGCTATCTTTTTAATTTTGTGGAAGTTGAAGTACACATTAAACTAATTACAGGGAAACAATGCATAGTCTCTTAATATATTGGTATCTACATTATTACATTATTTTTGCAGGTAAATCCCACTTATTTTATATTTTAGCATCTATAACTGTTTTATTTTCCCATTCCTTTATCCAGTAGGATATCAGGTAATAAGCGAGCCTGCATAACATTAACTTGTTCCAGAAACATATATATGTATATAATTATTTCTTTCTTTTAGGTAAACCCTATTGCCATCAGTCCATGTTCTGGTCTGATTTAGGACCCGAAGTTGGCTATGAAGCGATAGGCATAGTAGATTCGGCATTACCTACAGTTGGAGTTTTTGCTAAGGCTTCTGATAGTGACACGCCACAAGCTGTTGTATCAGCAACTGGGGAAGGAGATCGTTCTGCTACAGAAGAAGTGAGTTTATGCATTGATTTAAAACATTCTTCATTTCATTTTCCTAATTTTAGTTGATAGAAGTCGAGAATTTTTCACATGATTACTTTAATCGTTAATGATTCTTTTTAACATTTTGTTCCTTGCTGCAGAATGCCCCAGCAGTATCACCTGCTAGAGGAAGTCCATCTCCACCTAAGGATGGAGAAGATTATGGGAAAGGTGTCATCTTTTATTTGCAAAATGATGTGGTTGTAGGAATTGTGTTGTGGAATGTCTTCAACCGTATGTCTGTAGCTCGCCAGGTAGGCATATAATTTTTTTCTCCAACATTCTTGATATAGTTTTTGTTCATTAATATTTTAAATGCTTTTATATATTAAATTGCTTAAAAGAACTTACTAATTTTGAATGTGAAGAAGGCATTTATTATCATTAATATAACACTGCTGCAGCAGCCTCCAACATTGGTAAGCAGTGGTTATTCTCCTATCCAAATGTGTAGTGTATCCACTTTGTAACGCCTTTGTTTCTTAACAATCTATACATCTATGCCAATATTATAAATGTGAAAGTAACTCTGTCCATTTGTTACGTTTTCATGGCTAAACTGATCTTGATGAAATTTAACAAGGAAATACTATGTACCTTTAGGAAGAACATGGTGTACTTTTGTGGGGGATAAATAACATATTTAGTCACGAAATTTTGAAAAATAACCAAACGGTAAAAGACAGACAGCGCATTAAGTCCCTTTGATGTTATTTCGCCGAATGGTCTGGTGTCTTAGTGGTTAAGGCCTTTGCTTTCAAAAGGCCAGGATCCAGTCTGGTGTTTAAATCCCAGTGGGGGCAGGGATTTTTAAGAGTTGTGTTTGATCATATGAACCACACTAGGATTTTCTGTGGTTCGGATTGCATGTTAAATTGTAAATCCAGCCATGACAAAAGGCAAAATGCATGGTAAATTGAAACTCTGTCACACAGGTGGCTGAACAATCCTTTGGGATCTTTTGCCATCAACGCCATATGCGTTTAGTTTTTTTATGTAATATCAGTGGCTCAGGCTTTATTTCTTTTGTAGAGAGTTTGTGTATGCTCTGTTCATAAATTTTATGTACAGACATAAGCAATTTTAGCAATTGCTCATTAAACTATTGGGAAGATAATTGAAAAAATTATATCGAAGCTCAGGGCAAAATGGTCTATCTATTGGTAGACAGTGTTATGGGTACTGAACAAGTTATCACATATCCCACGGAGTTCCTTAACTCTTTGGAGTTTTCGGGATTAAAAGTTGAGATTTCCATAATTTTGATCCAGAACTGTGATGCTGTGGCTCTATCAACAAATTTAAAAAATCTTGTGGACAGCTCATGTAACAAATGGAGCCTTTGCTCCTGACCATCATGAAAAGCAGGAAAACAGTTAATTTTGGTTACATCTTTTAAAATAATAAATACAGACATCTGCAGCTAATCATTGAAGGTAATATGGAAGGAAAATAGGAACCTGGGCGAAGGAGAGTTTCCTGATCACAGGACCTGTGACAGTTATTCAACATCTTCATAATTGTATCCTTAATAAGAACAACAGATAACTGTTCCATGATGATTACCAAACTTCTCTAAGAAGACAGCCTCAGAAGAAGTAGTGTGAATGTCAGGGACTGGAATTAATTACTGAGAGAAATGATGAAGAATTTATTACACTGAAAGAATTTAAAATAAATAATTCTCTAAAAAGTGAAAGAGACAAGTTTGGAAATCCAACTGAAAGAATTTAAGACAATAATTTGTGATAGTACATGGTGGAGGAATTGCCACTGTGCTGTATGCTGCTTTGCAATGTAATTAATTCCCCCACCCCCCACCCGGAAGTATTGAAGTTTGTTACTTTAGGAAACTCTCCTACACTTCCCTGGCATCATTGATCACATGGCTAATAAGAAGCTAATGTCTATTTTTACTTCAGACATTAAGATGTGGAGTCCACAGAGAGTATATAGTAGGATATTTCTGCCAAATAAACATGAGACTTACTATGGCATTAGATAGCATTTACAAACAAGCATTTGTCCATTTGACATCGTGCTGTATAACTCTCGAGCAGTCAATAAAAAAAAAAATGTTTTGTCCTGCTTGTATTGTTAGAAATGAAATCGGTGTTTTCTTCATTTGAATAATTGAAGTCCTTACCAAGATTGTTTTACTTTTGCCTCACAATTGCATTAGATATTTTATTGTATAATCTTTCTATAAAACCTTTACCACCCACAATTTCCGAGATCTTCATTGGGTTCGAAGATATTGTAGAATTCATAACCATGTTGGTGTGTAGTACCTGACTGTATCTCCTCCCATGATTGGTAATTGAAAGCAGTACTTTCATATAATACTAATACAGATGAAATCACTCTGTTCACCTTATTTTGTCATTGGAATAATTATAGCTGAAACACATTTGGAAGTCTCTAGTCTTATCATCAGACACATAGCATCACCTACACCCTGTCAGAGATGACTTCTTTAATCTTAAGTTGAAGAGCTGATTTTAAACTTTTCCCTTCTTCTAGATGCCAGATTGTATTTCAATTCCTACAATTTACTCTTTGGGCATGACAGTTACAGACCACTCTAGCAAAAGAATCACTGATGGTTGTAAAATTACAATCTCCTTGAAAACATGTGAATTCCTCACTCTTTGTCCCTACCTTTATTATTCTCCAGCTGTTGCCACAGTTAGTATCTGTGTGATAATTTAAAACAAGTTTAAAAATCAGAAGGATACTTCAAAATTATGTATTTCTAAATTAGTTACATGTGTACCAATGTTACAGGTAGAGAGAAAGGCCATCACTTGCTGTAGCTGAAAGAATGATGGTTTTAAAAAAATAAAAATACAAGAAAGGTAAAATTTTCTGGTTAGGTCCTTCTTTATTGAGAAGGATGTTTACTTGGTTAATATTTTTATCGTGTTGGAGATAGCATACACCTTAGAAAGAGTGAAGAGATAAACTGAAACTAAAAATTCATACAACTCGAATAAATTTATCTCATTTTTCTGAAGTGTTAATTAAATAAACATTGAACTGCTCCGCTGCCTACTGTAAATAGTAGAAATTATACAAAACAGTGTGCTGGCAGTTCTCATCCTATTGCAGATCAAGTCATGAGTCATTGGCAAAAAGTATTTGCGTACTCATGTGAACCATTGATTGAAACATATACTGCTTGCAGTTAAGTACTCTGAACAATGCAGTACCCACAAAAGTGTACAGAATTGGCCAATAATAATGGTGTTGTCTTCAACTATGACAGCTTCAGATTCCACATGTCACTAACCACACAACAGTCTTGATATTTTGCTTCATTCTCTGTATTAAACTAACCTAGTGCATTCTATCACTTCTGATTGTTGCATAATGCCTTAAATGGAAAAATTTCACCATTGAGAAACTTCTACAAACAGATCTGGGAGCAATTTTCAATTTTAAAAAATTGCAGATGTTATTAACATGACATTATGTATTTGGTGGAAGGGTGACAGGAGGTGCACCTAAAAATACTGAATTAACTTGTTTGCAGCCAATAGTTGTTTAGAATTATAGCTGAAATATTGAAGCAATTTTACATGGCAGTTTAGCCTCCGTGTTAAAATATTATAATTCTGGACACAGAGATCTACAATTAACACAGATTCCAGGGATCACAACCAGTGTGGTTTTAGACAGATTCCTGAACTTCTCTTCTCATACAGAATTACAGTCTTCCATTAGATTAATTTAACACTTAATGCAGTATAATTTACATGATTTGCAGTCATATCAGAGAAGAAGAAAAAAATGATAACTGCAAACATTTTTCATAATTAGAATAAAAATATTGAGATTTTCAGGCTGACTGAGAGAGTAAGCAATGTAACATTGATCAAATTTGTTTACAATGAAATATGTTTAAGTTGTATTTTGTTGGATAGTTTTGTAAAAGTTTCAAAGGATCATTAGTGGAAAATTGATAAGCCATAAGTCTGACTGTGCTTTGGACAATTTAGAAGTTCTACCACATAATTGTTGGCATCTTTTTGATCATCCACGAAAGTAGATACCACCACATTTCCATAAACTTAAGACAGAATGCACATAAGGTCCTCTTTCCAAAAAATGAAGTAACTTCATGGTCAGAGCACGCACAAAAATTAGCACACATTCTTGATACTTAGTGACAAAATCAATTAGTGTTTGTTAATCTATTGGTTAAAGACTCTCAAATATTGCTTTTACATGTGTTGTTGTCGGTGTTCAATTGAATATTCAGTCAAAACTAGAAGAAAACACTTCATATAGAGCAAAAAAAAAAAAAAAAAAAAAGTAACCGAGTTGCTTACAACTTCATTCAATTGAACTATTTTGATAAGGACTGTTCTCTTAAATGATTTGTGTAATGACTTATTCTTCAAGCTTTTCCCACACCACAAAACTATGAGTGCAAGAACACTTAATTCAGTAGAATTTACAATTTACATGATTTGCAGTCATAGCAGAGAGAGAGAGAAAGAGAGAAATGATAACTGCAAAAAAATTTCATGATTAGAACAAAAACATGGAGATTTTTAGGTTGACAGTGAGAGAGTAAGCAATGAAACACTGATCAAATTTGTTTACAATGAAATATGTTTAAATTGTATTCTGTTAGTTAGTTTTGCAAAATTTTCAAAGGAGCATTAGTGGAAAATTGGTAAGTAATAAGTTTGACTGTGCTTTGGACATTTTAAAAATTCTACCTCATGATTGTTGCCATCTTTTTGATCATCTGAAGGCTTTAGCTAAAGTATATACAACCTCATTTCCATAATCTTAAGACAAAATGCACATATTATACCGTGGCAAAAATTTCTACTGTATGAAGTAACTTGCCTTCATTGTCAGGAAATAAAAGCTGTAACTTAGATTCGATTTTCTTAATTTCTCAGCTTCCTAACATCACATTATAATTTAACTTATTGTACTTTACTCCCGAAACCGTGGGCTGTACATTATTTTATACCCGACGAGAAACCAGCTAATAGTTTTTGAATGAATGACATTCAATGAAACAGACAGACCTAAAAATTTGATTGATTTTTTTGCAGTAGCTTATTAAGTGTCTGAACTCGTTTTTTATTTAATTAAATATCCTTTTTATAGTCATTTGTCTTTTAGAGCATTCTTATATTTATTGATTACCCCAGTGACTCAAAGGTTTAAAAGCTGTTTTGTAAAGGCAACTGAGGATATGCTCTCAAAATTGACAAAATGTACACATTACATATTGATTGTGGAAAGACAATATGGACACCCTCTTCGGAGTTACGTATTTTAAGTTGCTGCTGATTTATTGATTATCATTTCTGTTGCATCCTAATCAAATAGCACTCAAAAATTGGTGTCAGATATGCCATTATAATCATCAAAATTAAATTCTGTTTATATGGATTGACTAGATGTTATTAGATTTACTTTCCTTTTCTTTGAATTGCAGGTACTGAAAGACCAGAGAAAGTATGATGATCTAAATGAGGTCGCTAAACTCTTTAATATCCATGAAGACTAAATTATGTAAAATGGATCAAGACTTACGACTCCCTTAAAAAAATTGAAATAGGAAACTATGAATGAAGACGTAAGTTGGAATAGTAAGCTGTCAGTGTAGTGATCAGTGAATGCTGTTTGTCTACTTTTAATGTGTTGAAATTGTTTCAATAATGTGAACATTTTTGTGGCATGGAAGAATTTATTCAGTCATGGTAATTTCTGTGTAAGATCACTTTGGTGCTGTTTATAACATTTTTTGTGAAGTTTGCATTTATGCTTTTGTTCACCCGATATCTGTGCAGTATGAGAATAGTTAAGTAGAATTAAAGATTCTCTGACCAATTATTTCATTTGTAACTTGAATTTAGACTGAAAAAAGACTGGAATAAAATATTTTCCAGACAAGAAAATTTTTGTATGTTGCTCTCTAAAGCATTTTGTTGTTTAATAAAAAAATTCAATAATTCTGGTTTAATTACTGATTTTAAATGATTCTCAAATCTAGTTGACAAGGTAAAAAACCAGTTGACAAACTAACATTGAAGGTAGAAATAATGAAAAAGAAATGTGTATTTCAGATTTATTTTTTATTTATTTATTATTATTTTTTTTTACATGAGACATTTCACTCGTGGAC